>NCKU01002778.1:0-17573 GCA_003675995.1 Dinothrombium tinctorium | reverse complement strand
AAAAATGTAAATTCATTCTGAAAGTAATAACAAACAACACAGATTATGGTTTTGAAGAGAATGTAACTCATTTAGAACAATGTAAAATGTTCTTTCAACATGAAAAAATTTGCGAGACTCATTCGTTAAGAAAACCTTACGAATTCAATCGCAAACTATTGGAATCTGCCGACGTACCACGATTGATGGCTTTATATAGTATTTCAACTTCCGAATTTCCAAGCCAGGAATTGGAAGTTTATGTTCATCGAGAAAACACTTTACCGCATGGGCAACAATTTTCCGAAATTGAAATTAGGGAGTTGCACAAAGGAAAATATTTCTTCTTAAGATATCGAGTTCAAACAAATTACTTGTTGCCACCGCCTTATACAACTAATTGTAAAGATTATGCTAAGGAGGGTATTGAATCACGATTCAAAGCAATCGATGAATGCAAAAATACAAAATCAATCGAAGATTTCGGATGTCCGTATTTCGCTAGCATTGTAGAAATGGGAAAGTTTGAGGATGCAAACTTTCTTTACTGTAAACATGGAACACAGTTGAAGAACAGAAACTTGAGAGAGAAATTTTTACAAATGCAGCATTATTGCGAACAAAAATATCCTCAACCGGAATGCTTTCAGGAGATTTATAGCATCGAAAATTACAAGACTTTCCTTTCTCAAAGCAATTCAAGTCATGTGTTGCTATTTCGTTCATCCGAACCTGAAATTATCAATAAAGCGTTACCAAAAGTAACCGCTTTGCAGTGGATCATTTTGATTGGAAGCATCTTGAGTTTTTGGTACGGATTGTATGTTACTTCAATCGTTAATTATTTCTTCATGTTCTTCAAAACGATGATAGAAAAGAGGCAAATGCGAAAGCGTTTTCGAGAAAGAAGACGCATTAGAAAATATCCTACTTACTAAGAAGCGCAATCTTTTTTACGCAAAAACCCACTTGAACTTACATTTAATTCTCACTATTAAAGCTTAAACTGTTTAACTTTCAAATCATAAAAAAAAATGTAGAATCGCTCAAAATTAGTGAATTTTATTTAAATTTTATTAAAGTATTTTTCCTTAAATAATCTTAAAATGAATAATCACCAAATCACATAAAATACAATTATTCAAGTTAAAGTTTAATTTCATATTAATAAAAACTTTTACTATTTTTACTCGAATTTTTACTTTTCATTCTAAATTGTAACGATTCTCGATTGATTTTTGCCATATAGGAGTGTGCAATAAGCTCAAAGTGTTTTTTATTACATTTGGTTTTGTTTTTCTAAATTGACGATTGTATATGGAGTCGCCAAACCAAAATCGGACGCTGGTATCTCAGTTTTAAGTAAAAGTGCGATTTTAAAGCAGCGAAAAGCGAAGCGAGATAACCGGTCTCAATACGGACGAAATTAGATGACTGACCCCAAATGGCGAAAAGTGTGAAGTAAACGTGTCTTTAAAGGCGAGAAAATGTTCGAAACGCATTCGAGCAGCGAGCCGCTCAAATGTTTGCCCGTCTCCATTCAAACGGCGAGCTTTAAATTGCGAAAAAGCGTTTTCAACGAACTCGAGAAATGTTTGATCTCCAAAAGTGTGGAGAAAGCGAATGAAGGTAAGTTTAAAGAGCGATTGCCGCAATGCATTTTTGTCGTTTCTTTTCTTTCTGTTTTCTCATTTTTAGAAAATATTGTTCGCGCTGTTTGTCGTCTCTTAACGCTTACTATTGATCGGTACAACGATCGTCGATCGCGACAATTGGTGGTGCGACTTATCGACCAGTTGCTGAACAAATATTACTTCACTTCGAAATATCTTGTTCACAGTTTGCATACTTTCATAAATAATTTCAAACACACTCACTCGACAACGGCAATCGCAAAGTTATGCCTTACTGCACTCAAGTGGTCCGTTTTTATAGATTTCAGCAATTTTAAAGCGTTGAACAGCGATACGCAGTATAAATTGATCGAGATTCAATCGATATGCGTAACTGTGATTACCGGTTCACATTCGAATACAATCAATTCAAAAGCTTATAACTTGCTTTCAACATTTTGGAGCAATTCATTTCCGATTGAGGACTATATCGAGCACTTAGCGAATATCAACACTGATACAGACACAGCCTTTAATTTATTTATTCTTTGGAGTTTTATTATTCAATATGCTTCAAGCGTTAAAAAGTCACAATTGATCGTTAGACACAAAGGAATAATATGCGATTTATTATTAAAACATGTAATTGGAACTAAGAACAAGTTATCTGTGGATGTCATTGCAAAAGGCAGTCGTTTTGCTATTAAACAGATCACTCACGAAGAGTTCAAAGAAAAAGTCCTTCCTGCTATTCATCGTTCCGTGCTACGCAATCCTGAAGTTGTTTTAGAATTTATCCCAACGCTGATTGGCAATTTATCTTTAGACTTAAGTCCTTATGCTTTTGAAATCGGTAAAATGTTTGCAACTCAGCTTCATTCGAAAGAAGACAGTTTTCGAGAGTATGCAATTTTGGGTTCTAAAAGGTTGGCTGAACAATGCTCAAATTCTGAACAGCTAGAAACGGTTCTGAAACATTATTTTGCCGTTTTAAATGGTTCAGAAGGCAAACTTTCTGTTATCACCCAAAGATACGGTGTTTTAAGCGGCATTGGTGCGCTAAGCTACCATTGTATTACAGGAGCGTCAGCACAATCTTTAAGCGAATATGCATGCAATCAGTTGATTTTATTACTCAAATCGGAAGTGCATGAAGGCACTTTGGTCCACGCTGCTCAACAAATGCAATTATGGTGCAACAAACTTTACATCGAAATACCGAATTCTCTTATCGATTGGTTCAAATCTACCCCAAATTTTAAAACCTCCACTGCGTTGGTAAAAAGTGCTTATATTGCGTGCATCGACTCTGCTGTGCGCGAAAAAACATTTTCCCAAGTTACAGATTTGATGTCAATTCTTTCAGCATCAGCTCAAAAGTGTTTTGGAGCCTCTGTATCACAGATGCCAGTTGTTACCGAAGGGCTTTTTGCTTCTTCTCTAATTATCAAAGTTTGTTCACTCGACAAACAGTTAGGTACTTTTTCATTTATGAAAGTTCATGATTTTATTTGTATTTTATTTTTTTTTTCTTTTAGAAGCGAAAGTAAAGCTCGCGATGAATGGGCTTTTAGAAGTTGAGAACTTACCATTTTTAACTGAAAGATTCGTTTCCACCGCAACAGAACACACGTTATTGTGTTTATGTAACTTTATCGAAAGATTTTGCTTGAATTATGAAAGCAAAATTTCAGACAAAATTCAGTAAGTTTTATCGATTTAGTTTTTCGCCTTAAAAAATTGTTTTGCTTTCTCTAGATTCGTCTGCGCTCCTTTGGTAATGTTAGCGGTGCATCCGTCTTCTTACATTGTCAGAAAGCAAGCGCTAAGTGTTTGCAAACAAGTTATTGTTAACATGTTTGACATAGATATGTGCAAAGAAATAATAATTGCATTTGCCAAAGTTTTTCAAGATATCCACTTGAAAAAGGCGCCCGAAAAAGAGACAACAGATGATAATACGGGAGCTGAAACTGTTAAATTACCAACAACAACTGCTATGATTCAATTCTTGAAAACAATTTGTGTATTCGGTGCCAATAATTCTGAGAACAGTAAAGAAACAATACTTTTAAATAATTTGCCAGCTGCACACGTTCCTATCGTTTTCGAAGCAAATCCGAATGTTTGGTTAAATTTATTGACGAAAATTTTATCGACTGAAAAAACGGAAGCGTTTGTAGATGGAAAACATAATGAAATAATCAAAATTGTCGAAAGCTTAGAGGGTTCTGTGAAATATAATTGCATCAAAACTCTGGTCAATTTTTTCCCGAATCAATTCATGCCTGTTTTTGTGAGCCAAGTAATCGAAGTTCTTCGAAAACCTGACTTCAAAATTGTGACGAAAACAGAATATGAAATATACAAATATCCAGAAGGTCAACTTTATGATAAAAGTGTGATTGAAATGTATAGAGAAGAGAATAACACGAAGAATATAAAGCGTGAAAGTAAATTATATTCGTACAAAGAACAAATGGCCGAATTAGAGTTACGCAAAGAAATCGAAACGAAGAAAAAAGAGAGAGGTGATTACAAAGAACCTGAATTAAATAAGAAACAATTGGAAGCGAAAAATCTGCAACTCATAAAAGAATCTTCAATAAGAGAACGAATTGCAGCGATCAATGAAGAATTTGTCAATGTAATGAATTTATTAAATGCTTTAGCTGAAGGAAATCGATTGGTTTTGGCGTTTTTTACATGCGACATTGTTCCAGCATTAATCAATCTTTTCTCATCACCATTGTGTGCAGAGATTTCAACAAAAGCTTTTCTTCGTTTGCGTCATTGCGTATTTCCACGTGAAAGCAATTTGATCACTCTCGGCGATGCTATTGCTTATGCAACTCTTCGAAAATTAGAACCATTGTGCGAAATTGACTCCGCTTGGTTAGAGGAACCATTAGAAAAGCTTGTTCAGAGATTAATCGATACACTTTACAAAAGAACATGTCGTCCGATTGGTAGAGATTACGATGAAAAATCAGTTAATTTAGCAAAGGAAAACCGATTAACGGCAGCTGCCTTTGCATATTCATTTCCATTTCTCTCATCTATTATGTTATCAAAGCCAGATGATACTTTGATGAAAAAATGTCTGCAAATTGTTTCAGAACACGCGCAAATTCGCAGTCCATCACTGGAAGATTCACTCTCAGCAATTAGTGAAATAAGTCTCTTGAAGAATCCTTCGTATTTGCCTCGCAAGCAAATGTTAGAGGTACTTTTTCAAGTCACTGCTTCTAGTCCTGCTCATATGGAACAAGAAATGATGAACGTTCTTCTAGACATAGCATCATGCGCAAATGGTAAACCAGGATGTTGTCGAGCAAAGACCGATGAAATATCCATTTTACTTAACGCTTTAAAAAATGACATCGAAACCATTCGCTTTGTGAGTCTCAGTTGCTTGTTTTTGCTATCTGATATTTTGATCGATACCGGAGATTCATCGTTCAAAGCAAATCTCACTCAACGAATTTGGATCTCTTTGTACGATCCATCAGAGAAATGCGCGTTAAAAGCGCGCAACATTTGGCAACGATGCGATTTAAAAACAAACACTGATCTCTGTTCATCGCTTATTTCTGACTTGTTAGAAGCCGACTCTGTTTTGCGACAATCGATCGCAGGAGCAACAGAAGCTTTACTAAATGAATATCCAGATCAAGTTGACAGCGTTGTTTCCAATTTAATGGATCTTTATAAGCAAGAGTACAAATTGCCAGTGGCTAGCATCGATAGTTTTGGTCGTCCTGTAAACGACACTCAAGTGGACACGTATGAACCACGACTCGGAGTCGCGTTGGTTTTAACAAAAATAGCTCCACTTATTTCAAGCGCAATGATACCACAATTAGCTCACTTCTTTGTTCCCCTAGCATTAAGTGATCGAAATGAAATAGTTCGAAATCAAATGTTAGAAGCTGGTATTGCTATCGTTGATCTTAATGGTAAAAACTGTACAAACTTGCTGTTAAATGTATTCGAAAAATATCTCGATGAAGCGCCTGACAATTCGGCGAATGATGCTGTGAGAAGAAGTGTAGTCATTTTGATGGGAACTTTAGCAAGGCATCTTGACAAAGAGGATCCAAAAGTCAAACCAATTGTCGCGAAACTGATTGAAACATTATCAACACCCTCGCAAATTGTTCAAGAAGCTGTTGCTAACTGCTTGCCACATTTGATTCCTGCTTTTAAAGACGAAGCCCCAACACTTGTTCAAAAACTGCTACAATTGTTACTCGAGTCTGATAATTACGGTGAACGTAAAGGCGCAGCCTATGGAATAGCAGGCTTAGTAAAGGGATTAGGAATTCTTTCACTTAAACAGCTGGGAATAATGGAAACTTTAACAGAGGCAATTGAGGATAAAAAGAATCCTAGTCACAGAGAAGGTGCACTGTTCGCATTCGAAATGTTGTGCAATATGTTAGGAAGATTATTTGAACCGTATATCATTCACATTTTACCAAATCTTTTGCTATGCTTTGGCGACAGCAGTCCAAGAGTTCGACAAGCGACTGATGATACAGCTAAAGCAGTGATGAGCAAATTAAGTGCTCACGGAGTCAAATTGGTTCTGCCTTCACTTTTAGATGTTCTTGAAAAGGATTCTTGGAGAACGAAAGCGGGTTCTATTGAATTATTAGGTGCCATGGCTTATTGCGCTCCAAAACAATTGTCTTCATGTTTGCCAAGCATTGTGCCGAAATTGATGATTGTTTTATCTGATTCTCATACAAAAGTGCAGAAAGCGGGCGCTCAAGCATTGAAACAGATTGGATCGGTTATAAGGAATCCTGAAATTCAAGCTATCGTTCCAATTTTGTTAGAAGCACTACAAGATCCTGCAAACAAAACGCAAAAGTGTTTGATTACAATGCTTAACACAAAATTCGTTCATTTTATCGATGCACCATCTTTGGCTCTTATTATGCCCGTTATTGAACGAGCTTTTCAAGGAAGATCAACCGAAATTCGCAAAATGGCAGCGCAAATTATCGGTAACATGTACTCTCTGACCGATCAAAAAGATCTCGCACCGTATTTACCTTCAATTATTCCTGGATTAAAACAATCATTACTTGATCCTGTCCCAGAAGTAAGAGCAGTAACGGCAAGAGCTCTTGGCGCAATGGTTAAAGGCATGGGTGAAGATGTATTTGAAGATTTAATGCCATGGTTAATGGATACTCTAACATCAGAAACAAGCTCAGTAGACAGATCAGGCGCGGCTCAAGGATTGAGCGAAGTGATGGGTGGCTTGGGTTTGGAAAGATTGGACAAACTAATGCCAGAAATTATAATGACAGCCGAAAGAAATGATATCGCGCCACATGTGAAAGATGGATACATAATGCTCTTCATTTATTTGCCGATGGTGTTCACTAAAGACTTCACTCCTTATATCGGCAGAATTATTAATCCTGTACTCAAAGCGCTTGCAGATGAAAATGAATTCGTGCGCGAAACTGCTTTGAAAGCAGGTCAGCGAATTGTAAACATGTACGCGGACACAGCTATCCAACTTTTACTTCCCGAGCTTGAGCAAGGCTTATTCGATGATAATTGGAGAATCAGATATAGCTCTGTACAATTATTAGGAGATTTGCTCTACAAGATATCTGGTGTTTCCGGCAAAATGACCACTGAAACTGCAAGCGAAGACGATAATTTTGGGACAGAACAATCGTATCGCGCAATTATCAATTCTCTCGGAACCGAAAGACGAAATAGAGTATTGTCAGGATTGTATATGGGACGATCGGATGTTTCCCTACCAGTTAGACAAGCAGCTTTACATGTTTGGAAAATTGTTGTCACCAACACTCCTCGTACATTGAAAGAAATTTTGCCCACACTTTTCTCGCTTCTTCTTGGTTGTTTAGCGAGCAACAGTTGTGATAAGCAACAAGTAGCAGCTCGAACTTTGGGCGATTTAGTCAGAAAATTAGGCGAAAGAGTACTGCCAGAAATGATTCCCATTTTAGAAGAAGGTCTTGAATCTGATCGCGCTGATCAACGTCAAGGTGTATGCATAGGTTTGAGTGAAATCATTGCCTCAACAAGCAGAGAGATGGTACAAGCGTTCGCTGATTCTTTGGTACCAACAGTTACAAAGGCCTTATATGATCCACTGCCAGAAGTGCGACAAGCAGCTGCTAAAACATTCGACAGTTTACATTCCGCTGTTGGCGGAAGAGCTTTGGAAGACATTCTTCCTCAGCTTCTCAATCAATTGGGAGATCCAGTGACTGGAGAATATACACTCGATGGATTGCGACAAGTGATGGCCATAAAAAGTCGCGTAGTTTTGCCTTATCTTGTGCCTCAAGTAAGCATATCATTTCTAAACTTGCCACGCATTAACTAAGCATTTCCATTAACTATTAAATTCCTAGTTGACCGCTCCACCTGTGAACACTAGAGCTTTGTCTTTATTATCAACTGTAGCAGGTGAATCACTTTCGAAACATTTGACAAAGATACTGCCTGCGTTGCTTTTGGCTTTGAGCAATGCCCTAGACACTCCGAATGAGAAACAGGTAAACGATATAAACGACAAAGTTCTCTTTTCAATTTAATCATTAACATTTCTGCAGGAGCTTGAATATTGTCAATCTGTCATCTTATCAGTAAGCGATGAACAGGGAGCGCGAACAATTGTAGACCATCTATTGGAAGCTGCTCGAACTGAATCCACTGTAATTCGTCGAGCATCAGTGATGCTCCTTTACTCGTATTGTTGTCAAACGAAAGCAAGCCTTTCTTCGCACGTGCCTCAATTAATTAGAGGATTAATTTTACTTTTCACTGATACCAATGAGCAGGTTCTTCATCTCAGTTGGGAAGCGCTTAATTCGGTAACCAAAAGTTTAGATTCTAAAGAGCAGATCGAATACGTCAACGATGTGAGAAATGCAGTGAGATTCGCGTGTAGTGACTTGAAAAACTCAAATTTTTCAAAGGAAGAGCTACTTTTACCAGGCTTTTGTACCGGTCTCAGCAAAGGTATATCGCCCATTTTACCCATATTTCGCGAAGCCATTTTAAATGGAAATCCAGATCAAAAAGAGCAAGCCGCTTACGGTTTAGCTGAAATCATCAAATTGACAAGTCCAGAAGCATTGAAGCCATCGGTGGTGAACATCGCCGGTCCGTTGATTCGTATTCTTGGTGATCGTTATGCGTGGAATGTGAAAATAGCTGTTTTAAACACGCTCGCATTGCTTCTCTCAAAAGTTGGTCCATTATTGCGTCCATTTATTCCACAATTACAGCAAACATTTTTGAAAGCGTTGAACGATAATAACAGATCAGTTAGACTTTGTGCAGCGAACGCTTTAAGTCAGTTGATCATTGTGCACACAAGATGTGATCCAGTTTTCAGTGAAATTCTTAACGCGGTGAAAAGTTCGGGA
The DNA here is from genome assembly GCA_003675995.1 of Dinothrombium tinctorium. NCBI lineage: Eukaryota > Metazoa > Arthropoda > Arachnida > Trombidiformes > Trombidiidae > Dinothrombium > Dinothrombium tinctorium. Next base: position 8,548 of record NCKU01002778.1, on the reverse strand, counting down.
AACAGTGACGACGTTTCAGTGCGAGAAACAATGTTGTTTGCACTTCGAATGTGTTTAATACCAGCTGGTGATAAGGTTTCCGATTCTATTCGTAGCACAATATTGAGCACAGTGAGCTCTTTAATGGGATTAACGGATGAATCTTGCCGAGTGATGGCCGCCGCTTGCCTCGGCAGTCTGTGCAAATGGTTAACCGAAGATGAGCTTGTTTCTGTGGTGAAAGAGAATTTCACCGAAGATGATCTAGGCTTAGATTGGACTTATAGACATGGTCGTTCAGTGGCATTGAGAATCGCTTTGAAAGAGACGCCTGAAAAAATCTTAAGACCAGAGTGGATCGATCGAATCGTTAAGACGCTCACTTCTTACATGACTTCGGACAGAATGCAAATCGTTTATAACGGTATTAAAGCGACGGCTTATTTTTTTCTTTATCGTTTTCAATTCGACGAGAACATACCACAAACGCTTGTCACCACATTCACAAGAGTAAGTGACCATTTACCATTTTACTTTTTTTCACTAATTATCGATTTTCACACTTTATCTTCTCTTCACCAGTGTATGAATCACGCGAATAATGAAATCAAGCAAGTGCTCGCCTCATCGGCGACATTCTTAGCGAAAACAGTGCCATCAGAAATTCCCGTTACTTTTCTTAAATCGTTGGTACCAACTTTAGTCAACGGCACCAAAGAAAAGAACACAATGGTCAAAGTGAATTCCGAACAAGCGTTGGTCGCTGTGTTGAAATTACGAGCCGGCGAAGAAACATCGCAAAAGCTAATTTCTATTCTAGAGCCTGGCGCAAAAGAATCGTTACAAGATTGCATTAGTAAAGTTTTAAAACGAATAGCGACACAACCTGAGCCTAAAGAAGAGAAATTCGATGATACACTGCTTGTATAACATAAACACTATATCAAATCGTAAAATCGACTTTTTAGATTAAAAAAAAAAGAAAAATCTTAAAAAAGAGGAACACGAGTTAAAATGAATTTTGAAATAAATTGTTAAAGTTTTTTTTTTCTTTTTTTTCACTTAAATATACATTCTTTCATTTTTTTCATAAATCTCAATTTGATTTTTTTCTTTACAAGTTTACAGTGTTCACAGAAAGCGAAGCGCAAAACTATTATTTTTATATATATTTTTGTCGTTTGAAAATCGACTACGAATAGCAGTGATCACAAGTGGAGATTCACATTTTCGCACACACAATAAGAAATGGATGCGTGAAGAGAAATTTTCTTTTCTTTTTTTTTGGATAGTGCTGAAAATATGATTAGTAAAGGATGGAAAATAAAAAGAGTAAAATTAAAGCGAATTCGATTATTATTTACGTTTTTCGGCGTTATGTTTCTTTTCTCTCGCCGTTTTTTGCTTTTTTCCCTTTTCTCTCTCACAAATGACCACAACTTTGTTTAAAATAACCACGTGAATACGTGCATCACAGTTGAGAACAGTTAAAATAATGTTGCTAAAATGTGTCGCAATGTTTCTTTTGTTGTGTTTGTTTTACTTTAAAATAATGACTCTGCTGATGAACGGTAAAAATTGATTGGATGTGATGGACTTCGCTGCAATCTCTTTTTAGGTAAACGTGATAAAACGTCGCCTAATTTAGTGAATTCAGGCCTCTCTTGCGGTTTATACGACCAGCAAAGCATTAATAGATCCTTAAAAAATTAAGATTAATTTTTTGTGTAATAATCTACGCTTACTTTTATTTCTTTCGAACATTGAAGATTGACCAACGGTTGCTTTATACCTTTCGCAACTTGCCATATTATCACTTCTGGCGCTTCACCCCTGAATGGCCACTCTCCCATTAAGAGTTCATACCAAACGGTTCTGTTAATATTTTACATATCGAGAAAAACGTTTTAGAATTAGTATAATAATAATAAGTTTACCCGAAAGCGAACACATCTGTGTGCGTCGAAAATGGCAGATCATTGTCATTGTCTGCTCTTAAACATCGAATTAGTTCAGGAGAGAGATAACATAACCAGCCTTTAGGTATCGTGAGCCATTCGCCGTTTCTGAATTCGAACAAAAATTACAAATTGGGAATAAATAAATAAATAAATAAATAAAATTGTAACCTATTTCCGTGACAAAGTCGAGTAACAGAAAATAATCCGAAATCGGTGATAACCACTTTTCCATTCTCATAAAAGATGTTCTTTGTTTTCAAATCCTTGTGCACGATGCCTCTTGCATGTAAATAACCCATTGCACGCGTGATTTGTAAAGCGATGGTCACCGTTCGATTGAGATTAAACTTATCCTGACATACGTGAATGTGAGTGTATAATGTTTTGCCTTTACATAAGCTTGTCACAATGGCAAGATGCGGAGGATTCATGCACGCGCCCATAAAGAGAACAAGATTTTCGTGTCTAGTTTTTCGAAATGTAGCTACTTCTTGTTTGAATGCTTCAAATGCTTTTTGATCGTCTAAAGCGTTCTTCATATTCAATCTCTTTATGGCGACGCTACCATGCCAATTACCCTTGTATACGGTGCCGAAACGACCGGTGCCTATTACTTCTTCTATTTTTAATTCATCATAAGGAATGTCCCATTCTCGCAGAGTTAAACTATTTTGACGCGGCCAATTTCTTTCGTTCGCGTCCATATCGGAAATTTGACTATCTTGAGAATCAATACGACCGGCGAGCGTCTTTTCGGAATCGGTGCTCGTTGAACCCGAAGTACCTGAAACCGTTTTATCACTATCATTTGATTTTTGAGTCTCGACTATTTCGGAATCGACTAATGGCTTCGTTACGATTGTAACTCCATTTTCACTCTCACAATTGATCACAACATTTGATGGCAAAGAAACATCCGGATAATTAAATGTGGCTGATTTTGTTGATGATGGAGGCGTGTGTGCTGAAGTGACAATTAAAGCTGGCGAAGAAGGTGTTGAAGAGTTGCAAGATGAGGTATTTGATGAGGATTCCGGTGCTCCAAAAGGAGGAACATTAACTATTGGCTTCCTATTTCGATTCTTTCTTCTATCTAAAGTTTCACTTTTGCTTGAATACGGCGATGAAACACTTGATGAAGAAGAAACGGTCGCGGAATGTAATTCTTCACTTTTTATTTGCTGCTTAAAGGCGTCGATTAACTGACTTGTCAGTCCACATGAAGGAGGCACTTTTTCTAGACAATCTCGATGACAACGATATTTGCACTCTCTACATTTATAACCATAAAACATTGGCTTTTCACATAAATGACAAAGTACAGTGGTTACTTTCACTGTTTTACTAAAACGATGATGAATCACGTGTACCATACCGTGTGCTCGCGGCGAACGCGGCGGTAACGGTAGATAAGCGTCGTCAACAAAACAACTATCTGGCTGATCGGGACTAACGAATGGTGGAGATCTACTGGGTGAGGTGGTGATGGGCGAAGTATGCCCTAGTCCAGGCTCGGTTGCAATTCTTCGCCGATGCTGATGAGGAAGGCTGTCGAAACTGTTATGATGACGGTGGTGATAATGACGAGCATTGAAAGTTAAATATTTCTTAATTTGACTGAAGCATAACCAAAAAAATAACCAAAAATGCAACAACAAAAAAATTAATACAAAATAAAGCAAACAAGAAATAAAATAAAGCAAATATAGATTGTCCAAATAGCTGCATGCAATAGAACAACGATTTTCGTCTATACTCACTTTGCTTGTAAAGGATCAATTATACGATCAATTTTGTTTGCCAAATGTTCTTCGTGCGATTTACTTTTTGTCAAAGGAAATGGTTCTGAAAGTAAATTTGTTTGATGGCGTTTAATTGGTGGCGGTGTAGTCGGGAACTTTCGATCGCTATTAGATCCAAATTTTTTATTCTGTATCGGAGGTGTTAATGGAGGAGTAGGTTTGCGGTCTTTACTAGAAATAGAATTCGGCTTTGGGCCGCTACACGAACCGTAACTAGGCGACCACGGACACGATGTGGTCGACGCGTTTGATATCGGAGGTGAGGTCGGATAACTTTTTAACATTTCGTCTGAAGGCACTGACGTTCGCGCTGTTCGACTTCGTTCTATTCGCGGCGACGACGTATTATTGCTGTTTCTATCCCACGAGTCCCAATGAAAATCTAAATCGGCGGTCATTTCACCATTCATTAATTTATCGATGCACAATTTTAAATTCCTTAATGCGGTTAACAGCCGTCGAATTTCTTCGTCTCTCACTTCCACTTCACGCATTATCTCTTTCAGTCGACTCTCAGTTGCTTTCAATAATCCTTCAAAAGTCAAAACATTATTTGAGAGAGCCTAAAGCAGAAAGATAGAAATAAGGCATGTTAAAAATAAGAACAAGTGAAAAGAAGATTGCTTACTTCTGCAGATTTATCGCTGACACCGACCACTCGTAACCATTGCTTTAGCTGCGGATACTGTTGCAACTGCTCAACGTCCACACCGTTCGCACATTTGCGTTTAGCGACAACCTGTCTGCTGAAAAGTTTCACTAATTTGGTCTGAAAAAGAGAAAGAGGGAAACGATGAGAAAAAAGAGATTTTTTTGCGATGGCAAAAAAAGTGAGAACGAATCGATTGCAAAGAGCGAGAAAGAGCTCGCGTCGTACTCTGCATACCTCTAAAGTGCGAATCTCGTTTTGCGTCAATTGTGCCGATGTTTCGCATTGCGTTCGCAAACCATTCAAATGCTCGACATTGATATCAATCATTGCCTGTGCAGTCACACAGCATTCGAGCGTTCGTTTGACGCAATCATTGCTCTCTTCTCTCGCTTTACTGTCGTCGCATTCCGCCATCATTTCGACGGCCGAGTTTTCTGCGCGAACGGGAGCGTTCACTAATCGCGTCGTCGCGTCTTCTTCGCTTCACTTTTGAAATGAATTTTCAATTTTATTTTCACGATTTTTAAAGCTTTAATTTAAAGCATTAATTGGAAAAACGGGGTTAAATGTTTTAATTTAAACGCCGGAAACATTTCATTCAATTTCTAATTTATTAATTTTGAGAGAGATGAAAAAGTTATCGCACACAAAATTTGAAAATGTACATTTTAAATGTTCGTTTTGTGATATCATGCTGCAAATTATAAATTTGTCTCACTGCTCCAAATTGCCGAGCGCTTAAATGAGAAAGTTACCCTATTTCAATTATTTTCGAATTATGAATGTTATTCAGAGCGCGTAACATATTTAACAATTTATTTGAGAGCGGAAAAATTAATATATTAATTATAAAAAGTATTAATACAATGTTTTAAAACTTTATGTTAACGAACTGTTTGATATTGTTCAGAGTCATTGTTCTGTTTCTATATATTGGTTAAGCCGAATTCTATTTATATATAAAAAATTTTATAAGCTAAAAACTTCGATTCTTTCTATCGTCATTGAATTTTTATGAGCATAAAAAAGTTAACAGCTTAATATTTTAATTTCTTTATCAATTTTTTTGAGGATAAATCGAGAAAAAGAAGTTTTAGCGTTTCAGCATTTATTCAAAATTTGAATTTCAAATTATGAAAAAATGAGAAAGCTATAAAAATGTGATTTTATTTAGAAAAGAGAGAGATTTATCAAGAAAAGCTTTTATTTTGATTTCAGTGAAATTAAATCTGATTCTACGAAATGATCTAAATGTGACCTCAAATATTTTGTTGTTAACAACGTAAAAAAAAACAAACAAACAAAAATAAAACTTATTAAAAGTAGAAAGACGTTTGATTTAATAAAAAGTATAACTTAGAAATTTTCAGTTTAACATCGATTTCATTTCGCTTATATAAAAAATTTGTCTAAAATTCTTAATTAAATGTAAAAACAGAAACTGTATATTCTCAGATTATATGCCATGGCATTATACCTCGAGTGGAGTACAATTTGCTTCAAAATAAAAAAAGCACATTCTGCCACTAGTAGCGGTCCCATAGAAAATAAAGATTACCGTGGCACTAAACATCGAAGTAAAGCGACGGCTTGCAGAACCTCACACTATATTGCCATGGCATATAATCTGAGGATATACGCTAATTTCGCGTTAATTATTCTAAAGCTATCAAAAGAATAAAGAATCGAGAGGAGAGATGAATATTTTAATTTTAATAATCAGAAATAATTTAGCAAAAATTTTTGATTTGAAGTAATTAAGTAAAATAAAATTTAATTTTTTTTCAAATAAATTTTACGTTATAAATATTATCATTCATCGATGTAGATATTATTAAAAAAAGAAATCGATTCAATTGAAAATAAGCTTTACATTAAAAAGAAAAACTTTACAAATGTTCCATTTTAACCATCTTGATGTTGCTATCCAGCAGGTAAGCAAACATTCCTCGTCTATATTTTATTTTAAAATTTATATATTTAAGTTTTTACCCTTGATCGGCGTTGCAACTGTAAATGGCAAGCGAGTGATCAAAGGAGGAGCCGTTTATCAACGTTACGATAAATTATTTCGCTATCTGGCAAATGATAAGTATGAAATTTTCCTATTTATATCGATAATGATCAATCATTTAAACCTCCAGTGTGACTTACATCGCTTCTGCTCAGCCGGAAACTGGTGTGATGTTGAGCAATGGCTCTTTCACAGGCATTCTTGGTCTCCTACAAACAAATGTAAGATTAATTTTGCACAACATTTAAAAGATTGAATCAAAAATCATTCAATTTTAAAAATGAATCTTTTGAATAGAAAGCCGAAATTTCATTTACGCCTGGCCCATTAGATACTGGTGGAGATCCTGTTGCATTTTCCTCGGTATTAAATGATTACAAAGCCAGCATGTATGCGTTCTTGAAGCCTAAACAAGAAGAAACATGTACATTACTTGACAATTTTTTGTCGTTGGATTTGGGCTTTTATTTGGCATATCTTCTTACTACAATCACTGTTATTCTAGCATTCAAAATTTTTTAAAATTCGTGAAATATTTTTCACGATTCCTTGTGTGACGTTAAATCAGCATTTTCAAACAATCTCAAATCGAGTGGCAAAAATATTATTCACAAGCTTCGTTATCTACACATTCGGTCTGTTCTGTTTGTTTACAAGCAATTTCAGCACTGAAATAACTGTCCGATCGGAAATGGAGAAAATGGACTCGTTAGAAGATGTGGACAGATCAGGCAGATTTCCGGTATTCGACCCATTTTTCAAGTTCGAATTGCGCTTTAAAAAATCCTCACTTCCGATTTATCGCAAACTTTGGAAGTGATCAGTTGAAATCTTGCATCGAGAACCAGTTTTTACCCCCAATGACTTAGGAGATAAAGGTTTAGCGATATTCAGTACACACCGTAAACAAGCTGCTTTAATTTCGCTTATCGAAGCAAAGCCTGTGTTTATTCCCATCATTTGTGACGCTATTCGGCAACTTAATCTAGGCGAAGAGTTACGGATGCAAAACTCAAAGTTTGTTGTATCAAACCCTATCGAAAGCTCACTCACTGTTTATTACATCAATAAGATTGCTTATTCAAAAGGCGCTAAAGTATTCGATGCATTGTAAGTTTTCAATTTGACTTTATTTCAACTAACGTTGTTTGATGATTTAGCGCACAGCATATCGCCGAATCCGGAATCATGCAATACAATATGAGAACATTGGGCTCAGTATCATTCGTCGAGAGAGACTCTCAATGCGAGCAAAGTTTTATGCACAAAGACCAGCAAATAGGAACAAAAGTCGTGTCACTTTCGATTACTTACTTTCTCGATATGATTTACTTTTGCGCTTGTTTGCTTGTTTTCTCTGTGATCATTGAAATGGTACAATTGCTTATGTAAATGATGCTTATTTCATTTATCTGAATATATGAGTTCGATTGAATTTGATTTTCGAAAGCAAATGAAAAATAAGAAAAACTTTTATTTTTTTAATCGATCGACTGTCATGCAAACGCCTCAAACATGTCACAGTACTTATAAACACGCTCAAAGTGCAAACTCTTACGAATAAGTTTGAAATCCTCTGTATGATATGATCGCACAGTGACCAAAGATTAAATAAAAATGGAAAACCATTGCTTTATAGTGTGATCCTTTAACACTTGCTGTCGCTGAACAACTTGAACTGCCACTCAGTGACTACGCATTTTAAAACAAAACTCATTTATTTTTTCGCCCTTTTTTTAAAAATTAAAAACAACATTTAATTCTAAAGAGCGAAAAAATATTTATTAGTATAAAAAATTATTTATGTGATAAAAATTTTCTGTTAAAAATGCATTAATTTAAAATTTTAGATTTTATGCATGAAATCAATTTTTGACTATTATTAAAAACCAAATGAAAAGTAATACTTGGAATATTATTGGACACGATTTTACAATAAGATAGAATTGTTTCTTTTTCAATTTCAATATCTTTAAATTCTAAGGGGACTACGATTTTCGAATAATATTAACTCATTTAGTAATTTATAGCACATAGATCTTGTCAACAAAATTTAAGACAATTTAGCACAATAAATTCGTTGATGTATAATAAACAATAAATTCATTCAAGAAATAACTCTTGCATGTTATTGTAAAAA
>NCKU01002777.1:0-17573 GCA_003675995.1 Dinothrombium tinctorium | reverse complement strand
TTATCTCTATAATTATTAATGTTAAAACATCTTAAAAGCAATTTTTCAGTGCTTTGATACAGAATAATGAGACATCTTTCATAGAATAGAAGTTGAATAGTACTTTCATTTAACTTGTCAGAACGCACTTACACTTGTTAGAACGCGCTTTATTGCAAAGCATTGAACTGATAAATTTAATTGAACATAAGTGTACAAATGAAATGCGAAAAAATTAATTCATTTTCATTACAATTTTTTTCCTCCATGTGTTGCATTTAAAATAAGCATCCAACTGTTGTGTAGTATAATTTCTTCGACATAGTTCAAAGAATAATCTTCTTTTTCGTGAGTTGATCCATGGATTCAACTGTAACTTAATTTTGTTTTGCATCGTCTCGGGTCTTGTCACCACTTGAAGTTTTCTAAAACTGAGTACACTTCCCACGAATGTTGAATTTTGATTTGATTTTTTACAAAAGTTAAATATCAATGTTAAACATAATAAAATTGTGAAAATTTTAATCATAACAGTGATCGACTTAACCTCGATCAAACTAACGAAAGCTGGTTGTTAAAATTGTTTACGTTTTACAAGTTTTGTAATGCGATGAGTTTAGTTTGGTAGCAGCTGCTTTTTTCAATTTGCATAATTGCATAAAACAAAACGAAGGTGAAAGAATTCGTTTAACTTTTTGAAAGAGACTAAACTCAACTACGATATGCTCTTTTCAAAGCAATGCATTCACTAGTGGCCACATTAATACGTCATCTTATCTATTGAAAATTTAAGTTTTAAATGGAAAAAATAGCAAATTATCTCGGCCACAAGTGTATAATTTTGTCAGCTAACAATGAGCAAAATTCGAATTGGGATTCACGCCCAATAATTCTGTGATTATTCGCTCAAAACGCAATCAAGTTAATCCGCATTCGAATTTTTGTTAAATGAAATGAATTTTATTTATATTTATCATAAAATCATTCATTAAGCATGAAAAAATAAGAGAGACGCAAGGAAAATTAATTCATTCATTTGTTCTCGAAAGATAAAATTCGGTCTCCAAGAGGTGATGGTTTCAAAGCCTGACGCTCAATCACCAATCGCTTTGCAAGTATATGATGAGCGCTATCAGTTGATTTTATTGCGGCCATAATTAATAATTGATTAAACAAATCTCTTTGAGCATTACTGCCGCCCATCTCAACCAATTTGTATTTCAGAGGTAATAAGATCCCTACCGCAGTAGCATATTGTTCTCTTTCGAATTGAATCATGGCGTTGAGCAAAGGTCGAACTACGTTTTTGCCCAAAATTATGTCCTCGCTGAGCACTAAACTATCTAACAACTCATTTGCTTCCGAATAATTTTTCTTGCCCAAGAGAGCCATCAAGAAATGACAATCATTGAATGCAGTAATGTGGTCCTGTAAATGTGGTTTGCAAACGGCATACAATTGATCCCAATATTCGCTGTTATTACGCCTTACACCCTCCGTCAATTCTAAACGATATAAAAGCGAAGTTGCATCTACTATATTAAAAATTGATTTTGCTTCTATAGTTCGCCTGAGAACTTCCGAAGTGAATATGTCATAGGCACTATCGTAGTCGTCTTTCTCGATCAGATAAAGTGCCCAATGCCAGAAATTGTGAGCTGCCAAGTATTCTCCCACTTTCCAATCACTTGATGTTTTATCAAGAAAATTGATCCCATCATCAATTCTTCCTTCCATTTCACACACATGAGCGACAGCATGAGTTGCCCACGCATCGTTAGCATTCATTTCTAAGGCCTAAAATGAAAATAAGCAACTATCAAAAGATAAAAATTAGCTTGTTAAACCTTTCTTGCTTCCACTTCTGCCTTTCGGTAAAAATTATTTTCTTCAAGACCAAATGCGTACAAACCATGTACGTAACTACATCATAAAACAACGTGAGATTTTACTTAAAAAAAAGGGAAACCTTTTCATAGGAAGATTACTGGATTCCCAAAAGGGCACAACTCTGGCTACAGAATCCTTCATGTCAGGAAGCTGCCCGGTGAAAAAATACATGTCTTGTGCCATTTTCAAAGCATGAATATCCGTCGGACTTTCTAATAAAATCTCTTCGAAACATGTGGCCGCTGAACTAAAATCATTTTTTGCCAGATGAACAATTGCGTCGACATGTTTCTTCTCTGATTTTGTTAACGACTGTCTCTCTGCCATTACCTTCAAATTATCAATTTGTGATTTAAATTCTGAGTCCAATTTAACGCTGCGGCCGGTTCCGACAAACTCGAGACCAAGCATCAAACAATGCCCCATAACTTTAAATAATTTCAAAATTATAAAGTAAAATCTCGATAATGAAATTACCAAAATATGGATCGGCTTCAATCATATTTTTTAAACTCTTTTCCAAACCCCCGACGGACACATCATCGAACCACCCTAGAAACTATTGTTTTGATTCACTATCAATAGCTCGTTAGCTAATGAAACCTGATTAAGCGATGCATCGTAAAGTTTGCAAGCTTCATCCGAGGGTGTCGATAATAAAATCCCATAATTTTTCCATTCCTGAATCAGAAATAATTGATTTAAAATTGATTTATATTTCATATAGAAGCAATTTTTCGCACAATTGATAATTAAATTCTTATTAATTATATGAGTGAAAATTGAAGTGATAAACTGAACGTACTATTCTGAGTAGAAGAAAGTTTCTCTTTTCAAAGCTCTAAATTTTTAAGACGAAATTGTAATTGTCTTTGTTAGTCAGACAAGAAGTTTGAATTGTGATGAGACGCAAGCACTAGGTAGTACCTAGCACCTAGTACATACGTATTATTTACTTATTGGTTATTTAGCTGAGAAAAGAAAAAATTCTCCAATTTCAACAATTGGTGGGAAAGCGCTATGGTATTGCGCCACTACATTAAATGTTGAAAGTAGCATATTTTTTGCCATTAGTTGTTTTAAATGAGTGTACTATTCAACTACTCTCCTATGATAGATCTTATAATTTTCTATAAAAGCACTGAAAAATTGCCTTTAAGTTGCTTTAACATAAATAAAACTAGAGATAATATTCACAATATCTAGCATTTGTGAGTTGAGACATTTCTAACAAAGCCGGTGGAAATTGATTGAGATTTAGGCCCGCGATCAAAAAACCAGAATTTTTCGCCATAGATATTTTGTTAAATTTTGCATGCGAATAACATGCTTCACATGCAATGTAGCACCTATGATTGGGTATTCTTAAAACACACTTGAAGGGAAGATTAGATGTGTTGTTTCAGCAAAAGGTGATCACTCCGGACATCCTAGTTGAATGTTTACATTTTATAATTTTAATGCTTAAAAATTTTAAGTTTTTAATAAGCACTTTGTTAAACTCATAAAAGTATCAACAATGAAGATCTCTCCAAACTGAGCAAAAGTCAAGGAAAGCGAAGACAGTGCCCATTTCACAATGACTTGATTCAAATTTGAATCAAAATACATAGAAATTGTCAATTAGAAAATTTTAGATGAAGTTTTCATCTTCCTATTAGTGTAATTTTTCCTTTTTGCGTTGAGTACTTTTTTATTTAGTTTAACATATTTTTGTCAACTTTCTTTCCATACAGCCTGTAGTTGTTTAAACTCGCAGAAATTACAATGCCTTCGATTAATAATTTCTTAAAGCTGGTCAAATGAATGTCAACAGACTGTAATAGTTAATATACAGAAAATATACATGCAATACAGTAATATACAGTATAATATATGTATTTAGCCAAATAAAATAATAAGTTTTAAGGAAATGTTTACCTGAATGTTTCTCCAACAATGCTTCATTTTAAAAGCTTCACTTAAGATATGCTTACGATGAAAGCAAAACAACGTTTACGAGTAAAGCGTTGATGTGGCAAACAATATTCGTACAGCGCTTTTATCGTTGTATGACCGATTCAAAATAAAATGTTTCGATTATCGAAAGTGAGCTTAACTGCAAAGCAACTTTTAACGAAATGCTCAATTATTCGTGATGCTTTGCAGTTGAAATTACTTTTCGATAATCGATACATTTTATTTTGAAACGGTAGTACTTTTTTCGTTTTTTAATATAATTCAAACAGTTTCACATTAGGCTTATGTTCTGCTATTTCAAAATGTTTAAGACTTAAGCGTACTAAACTAATTCAAACATAAATATGATTTAAATGCAAATATTTTGAACGGTAAATACATTTTTTTACGATGAGAGTAAAGCGAAGTTGTGAAAACCACGTGACCATCATCTCAAGCTCACGAATTTCAAGTTGTTTTGAAGATGGCGAATAAGTGCGGGTTTTAGCCGATTGCTAATGAAATAAATAAATGGGCTGAAAAATCTATGAATAAACCCACTAATCAGAAATTCTAGCTAATTTCATTTAAAATTTAATTTTTTTCGTTGATTAAATTTTCTTTTTAATAAGTCGCGTAGCTTGAAAGTCGATTTGGTTGTATATAATTGGTATTCCGCACTCTTTAATTAGAACTTGTGAGACGGAACATATTTTTCAACCATATGCAACAAACCTCGAGGTATAGCGACGGGTGGCAAAACCTCACACTATAGTGTCATGGCATATAATCTGAGGATATACGGTAACTGAATTCAGATTAAATTTAAAAAAACAAACAAAATTAACTGGATCAGGACTGGGATTTTTCGGGATTTCCCAAAAATCTCTTGTTTCGTTAATCTTCGGAACGATCAAAAAGGAATTTTTATTGATATAAATTAAATGTATTGGCGTAATTTTATTTTACCGAGTTTTCCTGAACTCACACTTTATTACTGAAAATTCTGAATTGAGAACTTGTCTTTTATTACATGAAAATCATTTAAGCTGGTTTAAAAATGCGGTTTTCTATTAAACAAGTTTCTTGATGACCTTATCTTTTCTGTAGTAGCTTTTTGAGATTATTTTACTATTTGTTCGAGATAAGAAATTAATTGAAATTACACTTACTGTCAAAAAATGAGCCAACTTCGATTTTGGCGGACATGTGAGAAAATCGTTGGTATTTCGGTTGGCTTGTTTAAGACTAAATACAACAAATACATTTGTTGTATTTTGTTTTTTCGAGAGTAAAAAACCCTTATTAATAAATAGTCTTTAGTAATCGAATTCGGTATGGATTTTAGCATAAAAAGGGACATTTCTGGAATTATTCGGGAACATAAATCTTTAATATTAATGCTTTTCATTTAAAATCAGTAATTTTTCAAATTTCAATGAAATATTCACTTAAACTTTATTTAAAGAAGCTTAAATTTGTCTTTTTAATCGCCTTTGGAAACAAGCCATCTTCAATTTAGATGGAGACATGCAAAAGCATTTGTATTTACGGGTAAATACAACAAATGTCTCTACAATCAGGTTACTATTTTGCTCTTTTATCTAATAAACACTGTGTAAACAGTCGTACATATTTCACTAGAGATAAAAATGTAGAATTATCATAAGCAGAATATTTTCACTACTCCCCAAAGGGATGTAACGATGGATATTTTTTGCCATCTGGTGCACTTTGTTTTTTGAATAATTCCAATTTTGCTCTTTTCTATCTTTTCATACTCACTCTTTCACCCACTTTGGACTCATTTTACCATTTTGATTTGACAATGAAAAATGAAATTTATAGAAAATTCAATTGAAATTAATTCATTCAATTATATTTACAAAACATTTAAAAATCTGCAAACCGCTTATTTCTAATTTCATCTCAAATTTGTGTAAGTTCGATCCATAATCGAAAATTTCAACAAAAAATCCATCAAAAAGATTTTGATATCATTATAAGCCATTCCTACAGCTCTCATTAAAAACAATTCAGTTACTTTTTCCTTATCTTTACATTATCTCAATTAATTCACATTTCTGCTAATTGAGCGTTACCATTCGCTACCATTCTTTACTAGAGTTGTTTCAATTTCATACCATTAATGATTGTGTTGATGTTAAAAAGTGGATGTTTATTAGCGTTTCCGTACCTCACATACTTCTACACTCTATTTCTACAACTGAAAACATTCGTTACGTGACATCAAGTTGAATTAAAATAGTGCTTACGTCACAAAGCGAAGATTTTTTTGTGTGTCTAGCATGAAAACATTAAAATAATGCATGCAAATCAATTTTGCGATTCTGAACAAACAAATCAGAATTTGTGAAACATGGCAATCGTGTGTGAGCGATTAAATGTGAGTGAAATCGAAGTTGATTTGTTTGATGCAAAAACCTAATCAAAGCGATCGCTCATTTCATTTACTACGCTTTACCACGAGTTTGTAATTTAGTAAAAGCCCCGTTTCAATGAAAACGAATTGCAAAGAAAAGCGCGTTTTGATTTGAATCGAGTTTTGAATTTTGAAATCGAAAACCAATTTTGCGAAACATGGAAATGAACGGTGAAAACTCGAAAGCAGTCGCGAACGGAGAGGTGCTCAATGGCGCGGCTGCCAACGAGCCAAGCACAAGCGAGCAATCGTTGGGCGAAGTGAAAGAATTCACCTTTGAAAAGGTGCAGTATAAAATTGTTTTTAAACTTGATTAAAAGCCAAAAATAACCGCACTAAACTGAGCTCTTTGACTGTATTTTAACTTCAATTTGAATCTTAATCTCTCAAAGCTGTTACTTTTCCGGCACTTACTTTGTAAACACTTTTCAGTACACTGTCAAAAATAATTGGCTTAAAAGGTAAAACCTTTTAAAGTGTGGGGAAATGGAATTATAATCCGTATTTATAAAAGCAGATTTTCGTTTCAAGCCAAATTTTTTCTATAAAGCAACTTTCTCAAAGATGAAATCACTCTTAAAAAGAACTAAAACAAAGCTGTATTTATTTCTTTCACTTATAATTGAATGCTCGGCTCAATTTTTATCATAATTATTTATTTATTTCGTATTAATTTTATTTTCTCTTTTTCTTCGCACAGTTCGTTGAAATTTGCAAATCAAAATTCGATATCTCTAATGAAAAGTTCGAAAGAAAAATTGAAAAAATACGCACTTTGATCGCTAAACACATTGAAGAGGATTGCAAATTTGTCGAACGGTTATTTTATAAGGAGCTGTTTAAACATATGATTATGTCGATTGAATACGGTAACTACATTTCATGCGAAGATTTGTTAAACGAGATCATTACCGAGTTGAAGTATAATGTTGACCGAAAAGTTCACGATCCGGACAGGAAAGAAGCAAAGAGAAAAAACAAACGACTAAAAGAGTTGATTCGTAAACGAAAACGTTTGATAAAAAGGGCACAAAAATTATGGGAATCTGAGTGCGATTTACTTGATGAGGAAGATTCTCCATTTCTGAAGGAGAAACGTTACGCGGCACAAATTACAAAAATAACCAAACAAATAAAGGAACTTCAGGGGAAAAGTTTTAAATTTGGTCGGAAATTAGAAAAAAAATATGTGTTTTCAGGAACCAATTATCCTGTCATTAATGAAGCAATTTCTAAACTCATAAATGAATTGCTTAAAACCGCGAATAATTCTTTTAAATGCTCGGTCCCGAGTTTTGATGATGTCAAAACAGTAGTAACTCAAGCAATTGAAAAGGAACGACTTAGTATTATCGACGTGGATGGTTTATGCAAAACCATTTTAAAAAGTGTTGGTGAAGATATAAAACTTAGACGACGTGTTGATGTTGAATACGACTTGCACTCTTACTTAAGAGATGAACTTGCTAAACCCGAAACAGTTGCCGAAAATGTGCAAGAATTAGAGCCTAAATTTAAAATACACGAACAAGAGGCGGATAGACAATTCGAAGAAATTATTAAAAAGTATGAAGTTGTCAACGAAGAACTGAATGTTATCGAAAATGATTCACAAATCAATGGCACTCCTGAAGAAGAAGGTGATGATGAAGAAGATGATGATGATGAAGAAATTTCCAGCGAAGAAGAAGAAGAGCTTATGGCAGAAGAAAGCTCGTCTGAATCATCCGATATGGATATCGTCAATGACGATGAAGAAGAAGTTAATAAAGGAAATGATAATGTACAAGAATGTGAAGGTAATGAGAGTGACGACGAAGTTCAGATAATTGAGTGAAACGCTCAAAAGATGTAATTTAAAAAGTTTTTAAAATGTTATACAATTGTAAATGTTTCACAACTTATTAAAAAACTAAATCCGAAATTAAATTTAGACTTCATAATCACATCTTAAATATCATTTTTGATTCTTTATAAAAACAACAACAACACACGCTTGTTTATTTTAGATGTTGATTCTTTTCAATTCTCATACGTAAATGCAAAAAAAGCAAAACAGATCGATTAATTTTTATTAGTTGTTGTTTTCCTTTTACTTTTATTATGAGCAAAACAAAATTTCAATTTCACGTTTATAATTTTTAATTGTTGCTCGCATTCTCTTTACAATGTATAAGACATTATTTTATTATTTTATTATAATAAAAAATTAAAGATATTCACAAAATACTGCGGATTTAAAATCACTTTTTAAAAACTTACTTTTAAAATAAAACTTTAAAAAATTAACTTACTTTTTAAAATTACTATAATTGTCCATAATGCTTTCGAGCTTGTTCACAATCGTCAAGTTTGCTTTTCGCGGTAAGTACTGCTATCGATTTCAAAGTGATTATAAAAAATTTCAAGTAACTTATATTTAAGGCCGCACTTTAGTATTCTGTTCTTTATGACATTTTAAGTGCTAGAATTTAACTAGAATAATGAATCAATAATTTTATTTTTATTTTGAAACTGAATTTTGAAGATTTTGTATAAATCGTATATCAAAATTTAAGTTCCCGATAGACCGAAATAGTTTTAAATAAATTTTTCGATAAACTAATTGTAATTTCAAACAAAAGAAATATATTTTCATACTTATTTGTGGATGGCCATTCTTTCGCAAGAGAGAAAAAAATTATTTAATTTAAAACTTAATTTTTTAAATTTAGGTTGAAAAATTTTGAAGATAAGCAAAATTTTTTAAAATAAATGATTAATTTTACTTCAATTATGATTAATTAAAGCGAATAAATCATTTGCTCCTTGAAATCTTCAATAACTCATCACAAAATTTAAAATGATGAGATTTGCCTGTGACCAAACGACAGAGAATATCGAGCTTGCATGTCTCATTATCGCATGGTTTACGATTTAAGTAATCACTTCTATTGTAATAAAATCTGTAAAATTTTTGAAATAACGAGTCGTCATGCATCATATTCAACACTAATTTATGCCATTGCTGGGGCGCTAAAGAAGTCAAATTGAGAGATTTTTTGGCTGAGTATGAAAATTTCCAATGCAACGATTTTTTTCTGCCATATTTGTTTGCTTCTGTCAGGTTCAAATAATAAGTCTCGTGATCTAAAACAAAGTGTGAAGAACCATCAGTATCGTCGATCGTGTATATTCTGTAACCAGGATTCATGAAACCAAAAGTAGTGACGCTTGGTGTAATGTAAGCTACATTCGTCGCTCTCAAGTTAGATATATCGTCAGGCATCCTCGAATCATCGTAAAAAATTTCAAATTCATCGTTATGTGTGTGACCGAAAAACTGAGCGACAACCGTATTTTCAAACCGATTTATAATTCGGTAGTAATTTGCGCTCCACACTTGTAAACAGTCACTTGTACCCGGTGGTATGTGACCGATTATGTGAACAGTTTCATTTAATAGTTCGGAATTTTGTAATTCGTTTACTAGCCATTGAAGCTCGTGAGCAGGATCCGTTGAGTTAAGTAATAGCCACCAATTTTGATTATTGCAGTAGTTTGTATTTAATGAAATAAGCTTAAGATTTGGTCTGATTTTCACTGAATAGTATGCACCTCTTCAGAGTAAATTAAAAATTATAAAAATGCGTTTCGATTTAAATGGACTCACTTTTTGATATTAGCATAAGTAATTTTTGGGAGCCATTTTGACCAAATGTGTTTAAGATCACTGTACAACCACTCAATCGACTCATTTCCAGTTATGAACGGAGGAGGAAAACTTCAGACATTTCAAATATAGCAAATACAAATATGCGAATAAAAGAACTTACCTGTTGACAGGAGCGCTTTCATGATTACCTAAACAAGGATAGATTGGAATTGCTCCTAAGTATTTAGTTATGAGGGTAGAAACCGAATTTATAATGCTCAACTGTCCTTTACGCGTTTGTTTCCATATATCGTGTGGTGGAATATCGCCAGTCCATAATATGTAATCGATATCTTTGTGGAAAGTAGTGATATGCTTTAACATTTGTTCAAAAGTTCGCAACGGAACATCGCAATTTCGATAATCGCCCCAATACCCGCTTTGACTATTGGCTGTTACATTGGCTTTTTCACGGCAGCACAAAGGTTTCTTACATTCGGCGTTTCCATTATCAACATAATGAGGATCGATGTGAGTGTCTGATATGTGAAGAACACGCAACTTTTTTGTGACACTTTTCAGCTGAATTTTTGGCGCAACTGGAGGTTTAGGGATGTTGGGAAGAGGCACAGACCAATTGTGTAAAGGGTTATGTACAGGGGCACAAGAGTTTCCCAATATGATTCCGCACACTTCAGACGGGTTAACGACTACTTTGCTTATGACAGCTAAAAACTCATCCTGTTAATTACAAGCAATAGAATTGTCATCAATACTGGGTTATCAAATGAAAATCAGTGAAAAGAAACAACTAAAGATGAATATATCTGACAATGTAGAGATACTCACCCTAAATACGCGCACAATGCCATTGCACACCTCAGGTGTCTCGATGTCGAGTTTTAAACAAACCGAATCGATTAAATGAACTAGTTCATCGCCTTGTTTACCATATTCAATGAGGTGCTGTAACAGCGCCATTGTAAGTTTGCAAGCAAAGCATGTCTCGAGAGACGCCTTTCTTTCTTTTAACTCGTAGGTCACTCGTTTAAGATCAATTGTTTTGAAAACTCGTGAAATCATACTGCTTAAGAATTCATGGCTGAACTCTTTTAAGTCCTTAAAGCCTTCCGTGCTAGTTTCTGGAGAATGAAGTGATTTGCACCATACTGGTGGCTTCGTTAAAACGTTGAATATTAATAAAGAGACCAAACACAATTTAGTCAACATGTCTTCACTATCAAAAGGATAAAATCAAACGTAATATTTACAAGTGAAGGTTTTTAGGTGTGACTCACTAAGATTTATCAAATATTGACATTATTTATATTTCGAAAACTAACAAGCGAGATGTAACTCGCTTTTACTCAATTTTATAAGCTCTGTAGTAATTGATAGCTATAAATTTTAAATTTATGATGAATCATTATTATTCATTTAAATTCCGTTATACTTAATAAAAATAAATTTTCGAGTAACATTCATTTTAAAATGTGAAAATGTAATCTTTGCACGTAAACAAAAGCGTGTTTTTATGCAAAAAACTTCTTTAAAATTTTTTTTTCATAATGAAATTTAAAATTATTTTTTACAGTTGAAAAACTTTTATAAATTGAAACAAGAATTGACCAAACAACATTAAACAATGCTTATCGGCGTTTATAAATTCGTAAAGTGAATGTATCGTAACAGAGACGCAACTAAAATTGAAACTTGTGAATTATTACTTTATTGCTTACACATGTTACTCGGGGTTCGCTCTAGATGTAAACATTCTTAACTTAAAGTTTAGTTTAAGTTACTAAACTTTAAGTTAAAACGAAGCAGTATCATTTGGTCTGAAGAATGAGACAGGGGTCTCCGAAACGTTACCACTTTGCTTAGTGTTGAGCAAAATATATTTTTGCTTTTAAGCAAAAAATCAATTATTGAATATTTCTTATCTACCACAAAAAGTTGTGAATTTGCAGCAATCAAAACTCGTTCAAAAGTTAAAATAAAACTGAACATTTAAATTATCTTCTACAGCTTTGGGACAAATTACTTGGCTATCTTATAAAGAAAAATGCATAAAGATAGTCAAATAATTTATCTAAAGCTGTTTACTACCGCTTTTCAATATATTGTGTGTAAGCATTTTTACATAAAGCTTCATTCAAATTATCTGACCATTTCTGTCGTTCAAAACCGTGTTTTTTCTATATTTTGGTTAACAGATCAATCTGAATTGAACTATTAATTTGAATGAAGCTGCCTCTAATTGATCATGCGATAAAAATGTAGATAAAAGTGAAAAAATTTAAAGTGGATAAAATTTAGAGTGGATGCAGTTAAGTGGATAAAATTTAAAGCGAGTATTCGAATGTCAAGAAGACGTAGAAAAGTCAAACAGTACCTGATTGTGAACAAAACGCAGTGAGTTACAAAATAAATATTGATTCAAGCAAAGTTGGTGAAGATGTTGAGTTTGAGAATCACACGAACTGATACTATTAAAAGCACGCTGCTCTCATTTTAAAATTTGATTTTTTAAATAAATAAACGATGGAAAAACAGTTTAGGCTTCGATCTTCAGCTTGACATTTAAAGTGAAACCGATTGAATAGAATGAAAGTTATGTTTGTTAATGAAACAACACCCAAAGCGTTGAGGATCAAAATGCAGCAGTTATTACTACTAGAAGAAACACGTGATTTTAGAGATAACTCGTAAGCACTCGAAGTTGAAGGCAAACAATATGTCTTATCGCTTTCTACCGCCTTCTTTTCTTCGGCGTCACAAATGCTTATCGAAGCGAGAGATGCTCTCAGCTAGTACATTGCTGGCCGAAAAGTTGCTTATCTTACACAAACATTCAAAATAAAAAACATTTATGAATGAGGGAAGATTAACTTTTTTACAGCTGTACTAATCACTACGCATTTCGTCATATCGTAACATTTTACATCAATGCTTCAAAACACAAATAAGCAAATATTTAAGAGAAATGCGAGATAAAGAACCTGCAAAAATTTGCTTTGCTAACAACTCTCTAAAGGATTCTAAGGATTTTGGGTAGCTGAGACTTTATTGCTTATTCATGCTTATCCTTAAACTGAACCATTCATTCGTAGCGAAAAGGAAATTATTTTGCGATCTGCATTAGATACCTTTTTTCAATCATTCATTAAATTGATTACATTTTACATTCTATTTTTCGTTAACTTTGAATAGCTTTTCACGGAGAATATTTTTAATGATTTTTTTTATAGCGATATACGTAAAATTGTTGAATAACAGTGTTAGATTCGTGCTAGTCAAAGTAGCCAACTTCATAGTGACGTCATTTATACTCTAAATTAATTTAAAAAGTTCATTATCAATCTTTCACAATTTATACTCCCGGTTTTGACGGTTGACCACTCAGTTTAGTGTATTTGCAGTTCGAGCAAACAATTTTAGAGGTGAGCATAGTAACGATTTACAAATATTATTATAATCCGAATAAGTAAACGTTCCTAATTTTTACTTCTCGAATAACATAAAAAGTGTCGCCAAATTTTTTATCGTCATGCATATTAACAATGCAATGAGGAGTCAAATTTCTAAAGTTTACTAAAAAGGGTGGAGTATAGCTAAAAACATGGATTATGTTTCCACTATAGTCAATTATCGGATAAAGTTACTTGCTCTATTATTTATAATCGTCAATATAATAGCATTCGATGTACATAGCAGTGACAGAAATCGATGTACATGTAATAGAAGTCAAGTCAAAAGAATGTCTGTTAAACAGCAGGTTTGTTGTGAAATTGAATTATTATAAAAATATTTTAAGTGTCTTTTTCAGTTTATATTTTTTAAATATATGAAGTTTTCTTTTTTAATAATTTCGATCTTTTGTGTACATGTAAATAATTTTTTGAATTTACCACTATCATCTACCTTGTTACCAATATCACGCACTATAATTGCTCTTATCAAACATTTCCATTGCAAAACTCGGAACTCTCAATTATTACTAACCATAGTAATTATTAAACATGGTAAACGCTTACCATCACCATGCCAGGCACATCTTTAGCTGGTACTTTAAATTAATCCTAATTTTCATTTAAAAATCAAATTTTCACAATATAAAAATAACAAAATCGTAACCGATGTTGGCTTGAAGAGGCAGTAACAAAGTGATCCACTATTCGCAGCCTTCTGATATGGCAGCCGCTAATTGCTAAGTGTTTACTTTTCTATTTAAGTAATCGTAATTGTATCGATAAGCCCAAGTCACTAAACTCATTTTAAATTTTAATCGTTTTGCTGGTATATAATACATCGTGTTATCACATTTTAAGTGAAACATGATAAACTTTATGTTGAAGAATAATGGCCTCACTTCAGACTAGAAATATTTTTCAAGTTGTCATAAAAATTTAAAACTTTTAACTTAGGCAACAATCATAATTTGAAATTTGTATTTGTAAGATTTAAATGAAAATTCAGAAAGCAAACCATATTTTATCAAGAAGATTAATTTTTATCACAATTTTTTGCATATTTGAAATTAACTTTTTACTAATAATTTTATATTTATGAGAAATCAATGAACTCGGATTATGTAAATAAGATTGTCGGAAGGTTCAACGAAAAGAAAATATTAACTGCACCCTTATAGAAGCTATACGGGCTGTGTTTTGATTTAAATTGCCATATGCAGGTAAATGCTTCATTTCAACTAAAATGTGTGCAAGATTTTGTCTAATATCTTTATTACTTTTAGTACAATCGCTGGAAGTTAACTCCACATCTGCTATAATTGATCATCAATTGTTGCAGCATAACTACCAACTAAATGGCTCTACAAATATATTGAATAGAATTTTAGAAACCTTAATTTCTTTTGAAAACACTCTTATAATCACTCCAGCGAAAGGAATATTACGAAAAGGATTCTTTCTAGCGCGTATTTTTGCCGCTCTAATTAGAATCATGCCATTCAAGACGGTAAGTACTTATGATTGGGATGTTTGTGCTTAAAAACACGATTTTTTTTAAGTTTTTGTTTGAAGTTAAGGATGGTTTAGTCACTCAAGCCTCTTGTTTGACCTGTAGAATTTTGACAACTATATTAAAGAGCACAATCTATAGCACGGATTTGCTTGCATTCACCACACAAATGGTTTGCAGTATATTTCGCATTCAAACGTATGAAGTTTGCAGTGGTGTTGTTGCAAGTTTTAAGGTATTCTCAGATTTTTGTTAATGAATGATTTTGTCCTCCGAAATCAAAATTTTCTTTTTCAATCACATTCGATTATTAAAAAACAGGATACACTCCATTTTATAAGATTTAATTCTGTGCTATCAAGCAGCGAAATGTGTGGAATTTTTATTGGCTTGAATTGTGCTTCAGAAATCACCAACAATTTAAATTGGACAATTCCTTTGCCAAAACGCCAGCAAATAAATCAAAACTTTCAAACTTCACTTGACAGGCCTCACATGCTTGTAGCGCATTTCACTGACGTTCATTTAGATCCGTTCTATGCACCTGGTTCACGAACCGATTGTGAAGAACCCGTGTGCTGTCGTTCGCAAGCTAATTTAATGTCAAATCTTCCAACATTTTCAGGCGTATGGGGCGATTATAGAAAGTGCGACACACCATTATCAACAGTAAACAACGCAATTGAGCAAATATCTCGGCATAATGTGAGCGATTCTTTGTTTCGATTCACACTCCAAATCTTTATTTCAGCTATCTTACGCGCTTTGGACAGGAGATATCCCTCCTCACGATATTTGGAGATACACTCGGGAATCGAATGTAATAAATATTGAGAAATTAGCGCATATCTTAAAAACAAATTTTAAAATTCCCGTGCTACCTGCGGTTGGAAATCATGAGGCAGTTCCTATCAACAGGTAAAATGAAATAACAATTTTAAGTCTTAAATTGTAGCAAAGAGATTAGTTTTGCCCCACCAGAAATCGATGAGAGTCTATCGAATTCGTGGCTTTATGAAAAGCTAGCGTTTGAATTCTTTCCAAAGTGGTTAGCTCGGCGCTCGTATGACACATTTAGAAGGTAAAGCAATTGTGAAGTTAATGGTAATGAAAGTTCGTTTAGCACTTGTATGCAAGAGTATTGTTGAACAAAAATTAATTTCTCATTGTACAATGTACAACAAAAAAGTTTCTCGCTGTTGAAGTTTGGCGCGCAAATGCGAAAAATTTTTGCTTCGAATATTTTGTTTTCATCTCAATTGATTTTGGCAGAAAAAGTCTTACAAAAAAATTGGAATGGAATTAGAATGAATACTTTAGAATATTGAAAAATGAATTTGAAAATATAATTTTCATCATTATGTGTATATTGAGGTAAACATTAATTAGAATTTTTCGCTCGAAATAATTTAATTGATAAACATTTAAGTATGTAAAATGCAATATTTGAAAATTTCAAATATTTTTCACATATTTTTTATTTTATTTTTCATCTTTAAAAAGTAATTCAAGAATAAATATTTCAGAAGCGGCAATTATATGGTGAGAATGAAGCAAGGCTTTCGTTTGATATCTTTAAATACAAACTATTGCTTGAGGCTTAATCCATGGATCCTTTACAAAACTATTGATCCTGGTGATCAATTAAATTTTCTTGCCACTGAATTGCTTAATGCGGAAAAATCTGGCGATAAAGTTCATATAATTGGTCATGTGCCCCCTGATCATCGCGAATGTACTCAGCCGTGGCTTTTAAACTTTATTCGAATTATTCAAAGATTTAAAGACACAATATTGGCGCAATTTTACGGACACACGCATAGAGATGAGTTTCGAGTGTTATACTCCCCTGACGAACCATCAGAAACGATAGGTTTTGAACTTATTGCACCAAGTATCACCTCTTATTCAGGAACTAACACTGCATATCGTATTTACAAAGTGGATCAAGCTGCGACAATTATTGACTATGAAACTTTCGTTTTCAATTTGACGAAAACTTACTTAGGAGAAATGCCCCACTGGATTTCTGAGTATAAAGCGTTCTCTCTTTTCAACCAAAAGCAAATATCGGCAAAAATTTTGCACGATTTCTTGCAAAAGCTGGAGAGAAATGATACGCTTTATGACTTTTATCATAGGTAAGTGTAATAAGCAAGCGTAATTTTACTCCCAAGCTTGAATTATTGTGTTCCTGTCAAAATGTATTATGATAAATAACATAAATTATTTTGCTTTTAAATATATAAGATAACTTAACATTTTGACAAGAACTGTACAGTGACTATCAAAAAGCTGCTTAGCTAATCTAATTTTTCGTATTGAAAGAAACTAGTTTTGAATAGAGAAAGTTACTTTTTGACAACCTCTATACATTAGCCATTATCTAAGCAAATTATTTGAGTGAAATTAGTTTGTTGTATATTTATACGTTAAATTGTTGTGAGTTGAGTGATCATTTTTCTTAGAATTTATTATACCAAAAGCGATATTGACATCGCTTCAAAGTGGGACTATCATCGAAGAGATACGTTGATAAAAAGCCATCGCGTTTCGAATCCAGTATTAACTCGACCAATCGAATTATTCCCAATAAAGAAAAAATGAATCATTGCAATGAAGAAGTTTATTTTAATTAACCAAGTGTTTAATTGAAAAACATTTTCAAAATTATAAACGTTTTATGTGCAAAGAGATAATTTCTCA
>NCKU01002776.1:0-17575 GCA_003675995.1 Dinothrombium tinctorium | reverse complement strand
AGAGACGAATGAATCTTTTTTTGATTGCTTGACAACATATACACACGAGTGTAATGAGAAAGACGATAATTTGCATTTTTTCGATTATCAATCAGCTATGATCTCAAATCAATATGATATAATTTATTTTCGCTTTGACTGTTTTTAACGTTTTAAGTAAATTTGATTTTTATGAAATTCGATAATATCGGTTTCGAAATAAGAATTCAAATGTCGAGTCTTGAGCTGTTCATAGCAACTTTCGACTTTTATTTACGTGTTTACCATTAATTTTCGACGAATGAAATCGAAAATTTCTCACTAATTATTGTTTGAAGTTTTCTTTGAAATTCGAGTTACTATTTCGATGAATTCATTAAATTTTAATTGTTTACACTTCAGCAAGTCGAATGATTTTTTATTATAAATCAATATTTTCGTTGTGAATTCAATATGATCGAGAATTTTTATTTTTCGGTTTGAAAATTGAGTTTTTTATTTTCGTTTTTTGCAATTTTCGATCAATGAGTTTCGAGAAAAATTTATTCGGATGGGTTGTCTATAAGCCATTGCGAAACGTTTGAAATATTTTTAGTCTTTTACTTACTCATATTTTAGCACGAAGCAACCGAATACAGACTGTCCCTCTTAGCTAGTGTAAATTAAAAAAATTAAATTTTAAAAAACTCAATTGTCAATGTTTTTCACTCTTAATGCGATTAGTTTTTTACACGAGGCATAGTTTAAAGAATAATTCAAAATGTTGCACGAGATATTAATTTAGTTGTAAGGGTTAATTCTTTGATTTTAAATGAAATGATTTTTTAACAATTAGTTATATACACGCGAATTTAAGGTAAAGAGTTAAAGTTTTATAATCAATACCAAATTGTAATTATTGAAATAATTTCTGATGCAATATTTTAAGTTATTCTTTAAATTTTTGTTTCGTGTAAAAAACTAATCGTATTAAGAGTGAAAAACATTAACAATTGAGTTTTTTGAAACTCTAGCATAACTCCATGGAAGTCGAAAGTGACCTCTAATTTTCCTCAAGTATCTTCGAAATGCAAAATCTTCGAATAAATTGTTCAATGTAAAAGTTTTTCATTGGTAAACGACGATTATTTTGTTATCGAAAATATTAATATATTTAAAATAATTTGCGAAATATTCTTATTCAAAAAAGTGATTTCATACTTTCTGAACAGTTCGCATGGATACTTATAAATTGATAGGTTAATTTTACTAGATGTCTCGTTTAAAATAAATAGCATGCGATTATCAACAATTTTTTAGAAGCAAAAAAATTTTCAATTATTTTGTGTAGCATCTGCATTGGTCAATGTAAAGGAAACGGTCCCTTCTCAAAATTGTTTCAAAGGTACCTTTCAAATGTATCGAGGGATTTTGATCCATAGAGTTTCATTTTCGAACGTTTTAGACGTCTAAAAGAGTAAAACCAGGTAAGATGAATATTATCTTCGTTTCCCCTGATCGTCTACGCTTAATTTATTTTATTTAAGAAACTTTTGAACGTTCAATGATAAACAAAGAGGGAAGGAAGATAATATTCATCTTAGATAGGTAGAACTTTATGTGTGCATTAATAATTAGTCCCATGATCGGTGCAGTTTTTGCATTTGAAACAAGTGATTCGCTTTCAAGCTACATTACACATCAAGCCTATTGCAAAATTTTCGAAATTTTAAGTTTTTACGATTTCGCGCTATCTTAAGAACTGTTCGTTTTTGACCCTTGAAATTTCCGGAAATAATTCTACGCGTCAAAATACATCTAAATAAGTGTATTTGAACATTTAAAATAGTATCTAGACCAGATTAGGCCAAAAAATTGATTTTTCAATTTTTAGAACATTTGTCTACAATTCGAGAACAATTGGTTGACGACGTTTAAACCCTTCAAAAATGAACTCTCCGGGTCGAATTCCATCGATAAAGTACTTTTGAAATAATTCTTAGGGGAGGTCCATCGACCTCTACATTCTCTTGCTTAAACTAAAATTTAAAATTAAAATTTTCAAAAAATATGAGAAAATAATGATCGCAGTCAAAAATAACTTTTTTAAAACGCTTTTAAGCCTCAAGAGGAAAAAGAGAAAAACATTTGTTTTGTCACTCATTTGGTTCGGTTCGCTGATCGACTCCGTCGAGCACTTATCCTCCTCTCGAACGTCCAATTCGCGGTATTTGACATTTGTAATTAGTAGACGCAAAAAATTCTCTTCATTTGCTATCGATATAATTTAGAATTAAATTGAAAAAGAAAATTCGTTTCATTTTCTTATCTCATTTTTGCTTGTTCATCAATTTTTAAGATTATTTTCAACATTTTTTATCGCGAAATGAAGCGCAAACGCCGCCAAAAAATGATCCGAAATCGACTCAGTTACGAAGGTAAGAAGTTCATTCTTAAACTTATTCGAACTAAATTCGAGTAAAAGATGTTTTAAAGCCTCGCTACCAACCTTTAGTTGCGATTAAACGTGAGAAGTGGCTGGATCAATTGGCGAGATTTGCTGCTAGCTTCGATTTACTTATCGAAACGTTTCAATTGTTAAAATAAAATCGACGAGGAGGCGATTGAATAAATGTTTCAATGTGATTTTGAATTTTTTTTTATGTTCGATCTAAGTAAGTTGCTTGTCTATTTGAATTTTTATATTTCAATATTTAAACTTCATTTCGTAACGCTTAACGCTTAGTAAACGCATTCAGTTGATCATAAAAAATTTTGATAAAAATTTCAATCGAGTTTTTCTTGCAAGCGCTAAATCAACCATTTCTAATTGAACTACAACCCACAGGTTTTCACTGTAATGCGAGTAAATTCAAGATTCGTTCGGTATTCAAAATTTTTTATTCGGTTACGTGTGCATTTGTATGTGTAAATAATTTTCTTGATAATCGCTTGCCATAAGCAGCGATTTTAATTTGATTGCAACATTTTCAAATTTTATTCTTTTATATTATTTTCGGTAAAAATAATTCATTGCGATTGAATTAATTAATGAATTCATTGGTTTTCAAAATTCAAACATCACAAATATTGACCTGTTTTATATTTTTATACAAATTGCAATTTTATATTTTATAACAAAAAACATTTGTATAAATTAGGCAATATTGAAAATTGTTGAACTTTTGCAAAAGAAAGGCTGCCTCGCGGTTCGTCTCGTGTTTACTTGACAAGTGAGACCTGTGAAAAAAAAAAGTTAAAACATCATGTTAAACAACTGAAAATATGCTTACATTCCACTTTGAAATTTCATTTTCACTAATCGAAATTTTAAGCGTAACAGTTGAAAAGGCAGTTATCGTTTGGACGCAATTTTCTTTACGCTCTTCTGTTTCATTCCACGTCAAAATCAACATGTGCTTTCCGCCATTAGTTAAATATTGAAAATTTTTTAAATCTAATGCGTCAACATAAACGCGTGCCATTTGCCCCAAATTCGTGATAAGCACATCGAATGCGTGATCTAAAACTTGCGAAACGACGCCAGTTTCGATCAATTCGCCGACTGATTTTATGTATAAATTAATAAATAATTTATTGGATGATTCCGAGGCAACCATAGCAGCCATTTTTTTATCATTGCATTGTTTTGCTAAACGATGAAGATCTTTGGCATCGTCTCTTAATTCTTCTTTATATCCAAGTGCAACTGCTAATAATCTGTGAACAACTACATCAGCGTATCTACGAATCGGCGATGTAAAGTGTGTATATAATGGTACATTTAATGCGTAATGATGAAAAGTCTCCTCTGCAGAATTCATTCCGGTACAAAAATATTGCGCCATTTGTAAAGAACGTAAGAAAAACAGAGAGACGACTTTTGAAAAATCATCATTGACTCCTGTAAGCTTCGATACTTGCGATTTGAATGCTTGCGGAGAAGAAATGTCAACCTCTATATCTGCATTTTGACAGAATTCTTCGAATTCGCGTAGAAGTTTTGCGTCTGGAGGAGGATGACGTCGAAGAAATGCTAAATCTGGAAAGTGTTTATAAATTTTATGAGCGACAGCCATATTCGCCAAAAGCATGAATTCTTCCACCAAAAAGTTCGATTCTTTACGACTTTCAGCATGAAAACCGATGGGAAGACCAGATTCATCATCCAAAACAAAAGAGAGTTTCAATTTGTTTATATGAATGGCACCATTATCAAATCGCTTTTTTCTCAAATTTCTTGCAATAGCCATCAAATGATTAACAGATCCACTGATATCTGCTATTGTCCATTTACCGTCAATTTGAGGCATAGAACCTGGCTCCCATTTTTCACTCGGTTTATCAATCATATCTTGAGCGAGCTCGTAACTTAGCTTAATACAACTTCTAATAATAGTTCTTCCGAACCATTCTTCATAAATGTTACCATCAAGATCAATTTTCCAAACAACCGAAAATGTTAATTTTGTTTCACCGGGATTTAATGAGCAAAGTTTTTCACACAACACACGAGGAAGCATAGGAATAACTTTTTGAACAAGATATACAGAGGTCGTGCGCATACGCGCAATAAGATCGATTCCGATGCCTGATTTTAAGAAGTAAGTCACATCTGCGATGTGAACACCAACTTCAAACAAGTTTTGACCATCCGGTCCTTTTTCGTTTAAAGGTTTTATGGAAAGGGCATCATCGAGATCGCGAGCTGTTTGAGGATCAATGGTAAAAACACAATCAGAAAGAAAAGAACGTCTATACGTCCATTCTTCTTCGGGGATGGTAAACTCTTCTTTATTTCTTAAATACTTTATGTCAGCATTTAATCTCTCGTCGTGTTCGCTGTAATCAATATCGTTTTCCATTAAAATCATTTCGGTTTCAGCTTCAACATCGCCCACTTCTCCTAATCGCTTCACGAGTGAGCCCTTGGGAAAAGTAGAATTGTCCGGCCACTCTTCTATTTTAGCCATGAACAAAGTTTGACTATAATGGTCAGGATGTTGAAAAAAGTTTTTTGGACACTCTTTCATTGGAATCATTAATCGAGGTATTTTTGAATCAAATGGAGAGAAAAGAGCCCACGAAGAACTTTTATCCGCTGTAAGTTTAAGTTTTCCGCCCGCAAGACGAGGGTGATTATATTCTAAAATTGCAATCACTTTACCAGTTTTTTGGACGCACTGATTCCAAAACCGACACTTTTTCAAATCATAAGGTTTTAATGATAACACGAATTCAGGTAAACCATAAGTTGGTTTAGGTTTTGCTTCTTTCTTTTTATCCGTTTTGATATTCTTATTTTCATTTTTATTTAAACCTATGAAAACAAAGTGTTAGTAAAATATTGATTGACGACCAATAAACAGCCGGCGATGCAATAAAACGATTAAAAATATTGGAATTCCATGAGATAATATTTTTTTGATACATACCACTGGATGCATTTGTCTGCATCACTATGTTGTTCTCTTTTTTCGCTCCAAATTTCTTTTTATTTTTCTTTTTCGGAGAATTTTTCTGAAATTTTTCTTCTTTCACAATCACGGACATGTTGTTTAAATCAGAAATTAACTCATCCAAGGTTTTATCTTCTTCGTTTTTGTCCTCGTTTTTATTCATACTGTCATTTGTTTTTTTACTACAATTTTCCTCTGTTTTCCATTGATCAATATTCAACACTTCTACAGAATGCTGCGGAAAAGATCTTTCTACATTATTGTTCGTTTGATTTTGTCCTTCTAAAATGAAATTTACATCTTCGACCGCAGTTTCTATTTCAGCCTGTACATCACTGTCGCCTTCATCATCGTCTCTTTCAACATCTAACCAATTTTCTTCATCATCAAGTTCCTCTAGTGTCACAAATTTCGATTTACTTTTATTATTGAAGTCTTTTGTTTCATTATCAACAACAGAATAAATAGCTTGAGATTGTGCTTGTAATGGTGAGAGAAGTTCATGAGGCATCACAGTTAGACTACCGTCTTCATCTGGCTTCGGAATCTTTTCTTTAAAGTCATCCGAACCTTTTGCTTCTTCGATTTGTCGCACAACATCATTTACATTCAACAGTTGTATGGTGTCTGACTGAAGTGCTTCACGACATTGATTGCCTTCATTTTCAGTTTTCCAACAATCACTCACATTCTTAACTTCTAAATCATCCTGTGAAGAGCTGTCTGGAACATTACTTTTCATGTGATTTTGTGCTTCCGAGACGATATTAGCATCTTCGAT
The DNA here is from genome assembly GCA_003675995.1 of Dinothrombium tinctorium. Lineage (NCBI taxonomy): Eukaryota > Metazoa > Arthropoda > Arachnida > Trombidiformes > Trombidiidae > Dinothrombium > Dinothrombium tinctorium. Next base: position 11,377 of record NCKU01002776.1, on the reverse strand, counting down.
CACATGAACTGCCATTTGATGCTCTACATAAATTTCAGAAAATGAAATGTCCTTCACTGTTTCAATTTCAACTGTTTGGTCATTTTTTGACGCAGATATCAATTGTTTTTTCTTATCGCGCTTCTTTTTGCTGCGATTTTTACTCTTTTTCGAAGATTTATCACTTTTATTCTCTTCATTTAATTTGACAGTAGGACTTGAATTGGAAACAACGTCAGCCTTTTTGTTGGGCTTCTGTGACGGTGGAGAACAGGAAGTGGAAACGTGTGATGTGCTGATGGGATTTGTTGAAGAGGTTAAATATGCGCATTCTGAAGTGATAGTGTTTGGATCGTTTTTCGGTGTTACCAAGTTCGAGGAAGTGCAAGCACTTGGCACATCTGTGTTTTCAGGAATTGAATAAAGATTAGAAATTGGGTGAGTGATGTCAGTGGTGGATAAATTAGTGATTGTCTGATTATAATTGACATTTGAATTCACACATTTAATTAAATCATCTTTCCATTCGTTCCAACGAAGGCGGATCATTTCAAAGAGAATCTGTTTATTGAAATAAATTGAATTTGAAAATTAAATGAAACAAAGAAAAAAGATTGAACTACCTTCCACTCGTTTTCCGGGTTAATACGAACGGCAACTTTATCGCCGTTTAAAGCTCTATTGCGATCTCTTATTCCGCAAATGTATATGTCCATCTCCCCGTCCTGCAATAAAAAGCGATCAAGAAAATGGGCATTTCAAAATAAAGCAAAGTTATCATGGAAAATAAAAAGGATGTTAGAAAGAGAAAGACGATAAGAAAAAGCAATAGGGTACCGAGGATTACCGGTGCGCTTATATATGAATCTTCGTAGTTTCGCGGATTGATGCGTAAAATACCCTGTTAATAAAGAAAATAATATTCACATTTTGTATCGAACACTTGAATAAATTAAATGCCAACGATGAAGCTAAAAAAAACATAAACATACTTCGATTACTTCGCCTTTTTTAAGCGCTTTCTGTAGTTCACACAACGGCATATAGCTATCGAATTTACGGTTTTTCGATAACGCGGGAGCGTTCGATGCTGATTCTTGCAACGATGATTGACGCGAGAACTTTGTTGGCGTTGAACACGATGAGCGCAATTTAGCGTCTTTTTGGCGACTAGATTCTTGCGGCGTGCCAGGCACTGAATTCGATGGAGTGGTTCGTGCACTGACAGGTGCTGATCGATGCGTGTAATATTGCGATGAATTCGTTCGCTGAGTTTGATAAAAGGCATTTTGCGGTCGAAATGCATATTGCACGTGATAAAAAGGTGGCAATTCATGCATTCGTTGAGGGTCTCTGTACGAATAACACGATGGTGAAGGCATGTGACAACTGTATCCTTGATACCAATGATGCATGTTGTATCCGTCACTCGGACGCGTGTAACCGCGCGGACTGCCATTCGCAGTGTAAGCTGGAAGTCTACTTTGCGCTGTATGCGGTCTCGTTTGCCTATTACCGAGATTAGATTGCGGTAAAAAAGGTAATTCGCGAAAATGACTACCACCGCGATTGTAAACACCGTAATCTCGTTCCATAGCTGCACATCGGGTGAGACAAACGGGTAACATTAGTGAACTCAATTTCGTTTATACTGTAATCGATTTACATTTTCTTTGTAACTGAACAAATATTTACTAAACTAAGTTTGCGTATAAAAAAAAGGTTATAAATAACATTATTAGCAAATATCCGTTTAATTACAAAGGAAATGAAAAGTAATTAAAAAACGATTTTTGTCTCACCCGATGTATAGCGTTGATCGCGCGCACCACTTTTCAATTGAGCGCTTTCAAACGTCGCTTGATTATTGTCGTCGAACGGTGAACACTTCGGATTTTTCGGCGACGGATTCTTCGGCTTTTGACGTTTCAAATTTTTCGGTGTTTTCGAAGACATCTGGAAGAAGAGAAAGGAAAAAAAAATGAGCGAAAGTGCGATGCGGAAAACAAGATTATCGATTTTATATACACAAAAGGATAAAGTGAATATGAAAACTCACCTCTTTTTTTGTGGTTAAAGAAAAGTAAACAGATGTCTATTTTAGAGTAACAAATTGTTTGAATTATAATTAGTTTATGTTTTGCGAAAGTATTTTTTTTTCTTGAGGAAATATAAAACAGAAAAGAGCGAAAACGACGTACGTTTGCCGAGCGTTGCTTTCACTTCGCGTTGCGTTCGCAAAAATGAACGCGACTTCAGCTGTTTTTACTCGTCACTCGCTTTTTCTATATTCGCGCGTTTGTCGCGCCATCTTTCTTCGCTTTTCGCTTCTCGAAATTGGCTTTAATTTTAATTACGCAATGTTTAAATTCGTTCAAACTTTTTATTTTTCGCTTTTAATTTAATTTAATTTAATTTCTTTCATTATTTTTTATTTATTCATCTCTTCAATGTTTCAATATTTCACAATTTGCTTGATTTTCACTCTTCATGTTTGTTACACAACTCTGCTTATTTAGCAGCTTTCAACTTTTGTGTAATATTTTTTGATGCTATCAAAGTTGATTTAAGAAATTTTATTCTTTGAATGATGAAAAACGAGCTTATGATTTCTAATCCCGAGTTCGGTTTGAGATTAAAAAATAATTAAATTATTTTTTTAAAAAATTCTTATGATACACAAAATTTTTTTAAAAAACATTTCGCGTATATGCAACTCTTTTCATTATTTTTGTAATTTAGATTTTTTATTATTTTTAATTAGTCAGCAAATCTAATCAAAAATTAATTACAAAACATAATAAACATGATATTAATAATTGCTTAACATTTCTACTTGCTTTTTTTCATAATTTAATTTGCTGAAACAATTTATATTAATTTCGGTAAAGGACGAGTGAATATTTCTTTTTCTTCTTGTAAATAAATTTAAAAAGAAGAAGTTTATTAAAAAATCAGGAAGTATTTTCCTAGCGCATCATTTTTGATTTTACCCTCAGATTAGAGATTTCAAATTTGATATTTCCTCATTATTATGTTTAATCACGTACGACAATTTAAGAAAACAAAATAATTAATTTAGCGCAGAAAAAGTTTTTTTTTTAATAGTCATTTTAAATTGTTTGGCTCAAGACTAACGACGTTCATCTAGTAACAATTTTTGTTACTGTAATACACCACATATACGAGAATAAACATCAATTTCACTATTATATGTGGGCGTTATTTACCGCGCTTTCCGGTATTGTGATGCATACTTTTTAAGTGAAAGACTGAGTAGTTCACGAAGGATAATAAAGCAGATGAAGTAAGAATTTTTTCATTGACTAAAATCTCTCTTTAAAATTCTTTAATCCTTTTCGTAATTTAATCTTTTTCTTTAAAATTTCTTAATATTATTAATGCGTAAATGAATATTTAATCGCTTGACGACATAATTTTTTTTAAGATAGAAGCGTTACTAAAGTAAATAACAAACGAAAAATCATAACAAATGACAATCAGCAATTTATTTTTGACATGTAACGTAATGAATTATAAATAAGACCTTCAATTACTTCAAGTATTCGAGAAGAAGAGACAAATCTTTGCAAAAAAATGTGAGTTTAGATGTAAAAATAGACCGAAGAAATGTGTTTTAATGAGTAGTCGGCTAGATAAAAAAACAAGTGCTCTAGCGAAAACATTCCTCACTAAATGAGCAATTAAAATCAGCGATGACCTTATTAGACGAGTGAGTGCATACGAAATGGAATTAAATATTGGTTTACACATATACATACACACGAACAAAGTAATACAAACATCGGTGAATTACTATTGCGAAAAGTATTTTCGATAACGAAAGACATGTACACAATTTTACAGTATTATCGGCAGCCAACGACAACCAGATTATTCTTTGTCATGAGTTTATTGTGGTGAACAGCTCGAACTCATTGTAAGCTCGCGAAACATTTGTTGCTCGTTGTAAAATCTTTTATTACCACTCTTAGCGAATACAAAACTGCGAATAAGTAACGAAACAACGCATTCGGATACGAAAGAATGGATTGTTGGGAGACGATGCTTCAATGTCTTATTTCGCCAGAAGCGAAAGAGCAGCGACGGTTAAATCATCGCATCGAGTCCGAATTGAGGCGAACGAAGCGCGAGATGCGTCGCGAGATAAAATTACTTTTACTGGGCACAGGTGAGTCCGGCAAATCGACATTCATCAGGCAAATGCGTATCATTCACGGTTCGGGTTATTCGCTGAACGATCGTAAAAGTTTCACGACGGTCGTCTATCAAAATATATTCATGGCTATGCAAAGTTTAATCGATGCAATGAATAAACTCGGCATCAGGTACGCGAACGCAAACAACGAGCAAAACGCAATTCTAGTGTCTTCAGTGAATTATCGTGAAGTGAAAAGTTTTGAATCACCGTGCGTGGAAGCAATCAAATCGCTTTGGCAAGACGAGAGTGTCCAATTGTGCTATACGCGTCGGCGTGAATACCAATTGACCGATTCGGCGAAGTATTTTCTCGATCAAATCGAAACGATCGCCGAAAGCGGCTACGTACCATCGGTGCAGGACATTCTTCGTGTGCGTATGCCGACCAGTGGCATAAACGAATATCCGTTCGAAATAAATACGCTGATATTTCGCATTGTCGATGTCGGCGGTCAAAGCTCGGAGCGAAGAAAGTGGATCCACTGTTTCGACAATGTGACCTCGATAATCTACTTAGTCTCGCTGAGCGAGTACGATCAAATGATTTCGGAAAGCGATCACACCGATCGTTTAGAAGAAAGTCGAGCGCTGTTCGTAACCATTTCATCTTACGTCGGTTTCGCAAAAACCTCATTCATACTGTTTTTGAACAAAAAAGACGTTCTAGAAGAGAAAATAATGTATTCACATTTACACGATTATTTTCCCGAATACGACGGACCGCTGCAAGATCACATCGCGGCGCGTGAATTTCTGCTGAATTGGTTTCTCGAGAAAAATCCGGTCAAAAGTAGACGAATTTATTCGCATTATACGTGCGCAACCGATACCGAGAATATACGATTCGTGTTCGAAGTGGTTAAAGATACTATTTTAGAAATAAATCTTCACGAATTTAGTTTGGTTTGAAAAATAAATTAAAAAAAAAAATTGTGATAATCAAATAGTAATTTGATACAAATGAACATTGTTAATTAAAAAATAATTTTTTAAAAATTTTGCTACGACAAAAAAAGAAACAAATTAATTAAAAAATTAATTTGACTTAAATTTAATAAAATAAATTCCTTTCGATAACCGGAAAGCGCTAGAGAGAGAAAAAAAAGTTGAGCGTTTTCGCTTGATGCAACGGATTGTAACGGATTCACATAATTGAAACTTTCTTGCTCTTTCACCCATTTTGCTCGCTTTTTTATCGCTTGACGATTACTTCTTTCGGTGAGGTTTAAACGTAATCACGCTTTGGTCTTTTTTTTCGAGTTCTTGATTAAAGTTTGTGGAAATAAGTCGGGTTTATATACGCTTTTTTTGAATCTGTGTAAATAACATTTTTATTTACTTTTAGTTCTCATATAATGAACACACGCGGTGCTTTTTTTTAGGTCAAGTATTAAAGAAAATTATTAACGAGATTAATTAAGAACATAAAGAGAAAGGAAAACAAGAAAGTTAATTAGAAAAGAAAAAAAATTGCAAAGTGAAAGTGGACAGAAAAGAGAAATAATAAAATGCTTTCGAAAATAATAAATAAATAGAAGATAATGCGAGTGATAAAAAAAAATGTGATTGTAACTCGCGTTTGGTTGTTGCATTCGATCGAATTCGGGTATCTATGCGAAAAGAAAGAGAGAGAAAGAAGAAAGCTGAAAAATAACGAAAACAAAATAACTCCGAAAATTCGAGTGATGACCGATGGTCAGCGAGCGAAGAGGAAAGTGAAAAGAATCGGCGGCGATCGTTTCGAGCGAAACCGGCGCGCGAAAAGGGGCGTCCGCGCGGCGGAGAGTGAGGGGCACATTCGGTGTGCGGAAGAAAAAAAACGACGCGAAAAGTGACCAATTGTCAACGAGAAAAGGTGTGCGCGAATGCGGCGTTTTTTGCGCGCCGCCGGCAAGCGATCGGCGCGAACGAAGCATTTTTGTTCGTTCGTTCGCTTGGTTTTTATGCGAACGCTGTTCGAAAACGAAACGAGCGCTGTTCGAATAAAGAACGCACACACGCCATTCACTCGAAACGAGCGTCTCTCGAATTCAAAACGCTGTATTCGTTATTTTTCGATTCTTTCGTCAAACGAACGGTAAGTTTTTCATTTTTTTTTATTCTATTCACTTTTTTTTCTATATTTTTATCGTTCGAAACCTACGCGAATTTTGAAATGCGACAAATGCAAAACTCCGCGCAAAGAGCGAAAAGCGAAAAAAAAATCTGAAATAATGAAAAGAGAGAGAAGAAATGATGCATTCGCATCGATCGCTCGCTGTTTTGCGGGCGATGATTGGACATTTGATTGCTAAACGCGAATCGATGAGAAAAGTGAGAGAGAGAAAGAGAGAGGATAAAACTCGAAATCGTGCATTGCTTTAATTTGCGACGACGAGGACGACGAGAAACGAACGCAGTGTTCAATTCTCTCTCTCTCTTTCTCTCTGTTTTTTTTTTCCTATAAACAAGGGAAGCGAACTTTAACAGTGAATAGTGAGAGAGAAATAAAAGCTTAGCGCGGAGAGCAGAGAAAAGCGAAGAAAGGCGAAATGGCGATTTCGACTCATCGTTGCTTTTCCCGCCTTTGCCGAACGCTTGTCGTTTTTTCCGCCATTTTACGCCACTCTCCCTTTGTGCAGAGTTCAGTTCACTTTTCTCTTCTTTCTCCGTTTTTTGCACATTTTATTTATTTGTTTTTCAATCGCTTTTCTATTCGCGCAACTTTTACATATATTTATTTTGTTCCTATTTTTTTTTTCTTCGATTTTATCTCATTTTTTTAGAACGAACAGTAAATAAACTCTTTACTTTCTGCGAACAACAAATAAATAAAAAATAATGGGCGAAGTCGAAACGACGGAAAGTAAATCGCGCGGACGCGGCCGACCGAAGAAAGTCGCGGGCACCGGTAACAACGCGAACTCGAATAACGACGTTGGCGGCGATTTAAAGCCCGAAGTGAATAGCAACGATAAGGACACTGCGGTGGAAAGCGGCACTCGTGGCCGTGGACGACCGCGAAAGGCTGCAGAAGCCGCGAACTCAGCAATGAAAGATCAAGCGTCGAGCGGTTCGAAGCGCGAATTAGAGGGTGGCGACGACAGTCGGCCCAAGACGAAGAAAGGCAAAGGTCGACCGAAGGGAAGCACAAAAGCTGCGCGTAAAGCGAAATCGCCGAAAAAGGGCGGCCGCGCGAAGGCGAAGAAATCCGAAAGCGAGTCCGAAGAAAATAACGACGAAAATGGCAACGAATCGGCCGATGGCGAGTAAAGAGTTGAATATTGTATTTGTAATCGACGAGAACACACGAATACCACTCATCTAATTTTCTAGCTCTTGCTACATCTAGGCTCTTTTTCTCATTATATCGATTTGCAATCTTTGCATACTGACTTTTTCATCTTTACTCACATCTTTCTCTCTCCGAGCTTTTTCCTCATAAATCTGACCTCTCTTCTTTGTTTTTTTTTGTTTTTGTTTTTTTGCTTCACTCATCGATTTTATTCGTAAGCCTCAAGCTTAGATAAACTCTTTCCGTACTTCACACTGATTTCACACTCATTACATTTGTGAAACGCAGTGTATAAAAAGCCATTTCTCATGATAACGAAAAACAATAAAAATTTGTGTCAAAACACATTTTTTTCACTTCTTTATTAATAATTAGTACATTTTTTCAAATTCAAAAAACATTCAATAAAGAAAGAATGTGAAATAAGCGTCAAATAAAAATTTTTTTCGTTGAATTTTAAAAATGAATTTTTGAATTTTTTTAAAATTCAATTTCAAAAAAAAAACATGAGCAGCGTTTCGAACAGAGGCGCAATTAGCAAATGACCCCTAAGAGAAAACATGGAAGCGTCGAAAGCGGTGATTTCGGTTTTAAGAAATATTTCGAAAGAATTGCGAAAAAGCACTCTTCAAGTATCGATTCGTTTGCATTTTCACTTTAAACTTGACACTTTCTATTTTCAACAGAAGCGAGCGGTGAACAATGTGACGCTTCGACACGTGTTGAACGAGTATCGCAAATACGAGACCACCGAACAGCGAACGTGTAGAGCGAAGCAAGAGATGCAATTTTTAGCTCAAACATATCACTGTTATTTAAACAGTAGCCGTTTATATCGCGAATTGCACAATCGGTACTATGGTAAAGGCGAGCGAGGTGTAGAAGAAACCGCTCGTCTTTTAGGTTTTGAAATACGCAAAAAGTGAAAAAAGAAAAATCGCTACTTTTTTCTGTAGATTTCAAGTTGTATAGTTTAGTGCTTTAATTCTTGTAAATAGACTAATGATATCGATAACAGAATTAATGCTCGAAATATTCTATTAAATACAAGCTTTCAGCACTCTTCGGGTATCACTTTTAATCCGTCGAGTTTTAAAATTTAAACTAATTTACATAATACATTACCAAACAACTATTCTTTAAATTCTAAACAGATGAAATAAAGGCAAAAAATGTTCAAAGCATTCCTCTGGTGATGACACCGGCGGGCGGAGTGGCATTTCGAGCGGCTTCATCTATACCTTCTTCGCACCGTTTCGCTTTTACCAATTCGACTAAACTTTTAAATGTTCGCGGCTCCCAAATGGCGAGCGACGAAAGAATTTTACGATCTAATTCAACGTTCAACTGTTGAAACGAGGAGAGAAGTGTGTTAAAGAGTAAAAACGTGTGTCGAAATGAAAACGCAAACCTGAGGTAAAATAGTGATGAAATATTTATATTGCAAATCGTGCTCAGCGCACGCCGAGTTTATGCGTTGAGTGAAGAGATCGCGAAAGAACACCTTCTTTTCTCTTCGCTTGTCCTGAGATATCTCGAAAGTTCGGTACAATGCACGACGTGCGATACGGAAGCAATTACGCTTTCGCCCGTAAAGGTGGCCGCAAAGCGAGAGCAGGTGTTGCTTTCGCATAAAAGACTTGTTCGAGCCTCGAAAGCGCGGCACCCATTTCGGCATATATTTGCACAGCACTTGTGTCAATTGAACCATTGTTCGCTTCTCTTCGCTCTATCCGTGCGCCGAACGTTTGATTCTCGGTTTCTTCCTTTTCAAATTCGAAAACAAATTTCGAATCAAATTTTTCGAATTCGCGTTTCTCGCAATCGGGAGCGAGCTTTAATTGCGCCGCTTTCATTTCATTCGCTGCTGAAACGAAGTGTAAAAAATATTTGCAAAAAAAGTTGAAAATTTGCATTTTAACGTTTTGAATGCAATCATTTAAAAAACTATTTTACAAATAAGCAATTCGCTACAAAGTGAATTGAGATTGAATTTAATAGCAATAAGCTCGCGCTTTGGCGCTCAGAAAAAATCGCACAATAATAGTTAAAACTCGCGTTGATTTTCGAACATTGGATTGTAACAATAGCCGTTCATTAGAACTTTTTAACAAATCTTCTGTTTTAACTTCTTATTCATGTTTTTTTAGAAATGCTTGAAATTTGAATTTTATTTTAAATGAAATTTTCATAAGATTGAGAAATTTAACGAATAGTGATAAGAATTAAATTTAAATATTCAATTTAAAGACGCGAAATGTCGAGAATTTCTTTATCGGTTGATTATGAAATGGGTGCTTATGAAAATTTTATCTCGAAATTCAAATTGCGAAATAGATTTCGTTTGGAACTTTTGGCCGAATTTTTTGGCACATTTTGTCTTTTGGTAACTCTAAGCAATCATATTATTTGATATTTGTTTTTATCATTTCACTCACAGACAATCGGCAGTTCGGTGACATCGACCTTTTTTCTGCACCCTAATCACAATCCGTATTTGAATATTGTTGATAAGAATAACACGATTGTATATAGAATAGAGAATGCTCCACCACTTCCAATCAAATACGCCATCGCGACTGGATACTCGACTGGAGCGATGATTGGAATGTACGCTTCACTCGGCATCTCAGGTGGTCACCTAAATCCAGCGGCGTCGTTCGCGTTAGCCACAATAGGAAAATTTCCTTGGTACAAAGTGATACCCTATTCAATTGCGCAAATAACAGGCGCATTTTTCGGCTGCTTTCCAACTTATTTTGCATTTAAAGAAGCGTTTGAAAAGCAGCACTCGTTTATAAAACAAGAAAATAACAAAACGCTTTTAATCGGAGGTTCTCCTCATTCCACTGGCGGTGTTTATTCCACATTTTTACAACCACATGCATCAACTTACCAGACATTTATTGATCAGGTGAACTCTTGCAAATTGTCTTCGATTAATTTCATCATTTCGTTCAGGTGATTGGAACAAGTTTTTTACTCTTTGCGTGTATGGCCATCGCGGACGAAAAGAATCTTAACGTTCACATTGGATTGCAACCATTTCTAATGGCGTGGGTAATTAGAACACTTGCGATGACATACAGTATAAACAGCGACAATTCGTTGAATCCTGCGCGTGATTTCGGTCCTCGACTTTTTATGTTTTTCATGGAATACGGAAAAGATTCATTTATGTGAGCGATAACAGATTAATAGATTCAGCTGATATAAGTGCTTAGGTTTAAATAGATACAGAGATAAATGGTACTGGCTGTTCGGCGGAATCGTCGGTCCAATGGTCGGAGCGGTTTTAGGTTGCTGGCTTTACGAATTGGTCATTGGTGTGAATCACTGTCTAATGGATCGTAGAATTCCTCACTATTTCAGCGACACTTTGGAAACTAAAGGTAGCGATCATTTCATTTATCGCTATATTAACACTTTTTGATTTAAAGGTGTTAAGCGAAAAGATGCGATAAGTGACGAACGATTATTCAAAGCGACTAACGAAGCTGAAAAGAAAAATATTCGATTTTGATTGAACTTCGAACAGATTAATTTTGATTATCGTTTAATAATCGAATTTTCAAATTTTCTTCTATTTCATTTGCATCTAAAATTGTTTGCATCCTAAAAGAATGAAATTTTCACTTTATTTCAATTGAAAGGTAAAAATATTAAACTCTGAAGATAGCATCAACGATGACATTGAACCGATCACACGTAATTGGAAAAGTTTCATCATCTTTGGAAGAGAATAAATAATTCATTAATAATTAAATTATTGTTGTGATGTGGAGAATATTGTTGGATGATAGAAGATTTGAGACATAACGTCAAGCTGTTTCGGGTTCAATGTACAATATTCGTGATTTATTTATAAATATTTCATTCTTCAAAATTTTTTGATTAATTTAA
>NCKU01002775.1:0-17576 GCA_003675995.1 Dinothrombium tinctorium | reverse complement strand
TCCTCCCAATCAGGATGAATCTTCTTTGGTCCAAAATAAGGCGTCAGTTCCTTGTACCAAATATGCCATTCCATTTTTCCAAATCAAAAAAGGAATTGCGTGCTTGTTAAAGCAGAAAATCGAGTAGAAATTGAAAATAATTTTTATTCATTATTAAAGCAATTTTTATTAATTTGTTAAAAATTTAACAATTTAACTAGCAACAAGATTTCGCTTAAGGTTTATATACTGTTGGAAAAAGTGATTTAAGTCTGTTTGCTTACCAAATGATTGGTTAGTTATTAATGTTTCCTTGAAAATTATCGAAAATTTTCAGACCTCACTTAGTGGCTACAAAACAAAATATATGTGAGAATCATGAGGTAAATAATTTTTTTTATTTAATTCGTAATAATTGTAATCAATTTTTCTGTTTTTTTCAAATCAATTTGATATTCCTTTTTTTAAAAAGTTGAGTTTAAAGTCCGCATTGCCAAAAAGTTTGATTGTTTTGTTGCGATGCAAAGTTTAGTCAATTCCTTCCTTTCAAAGAGACTATTTAAATCGAAGTCCGAAGCTTATTGAACAAGAAGAAGAGGAACGACACTCACCTTGTCATCCCTCTTTCACTCATCGACATTCACTGTCTCACTGCTTGAAGGCGACTTCACTCTCTTTTCAACTCCTCAACGACAAATATTCAAGAATTACTTCGCGTATTGTAAACGAGCTCTCTTTTTCACTTTTTGCTTACGAATCCGTATTTTTTAGCGAGTTTCACGAAGTGAAATACGCTATTAATTTCCTAATGTCTGTCTGTCTGTGCACAATTTAATTAAAGGTAAGAAAGGTAAATAAGTGGATAATCTATAAAGTAGAAAGGTGTCAAATTTTTAGAATTTAAATTTTTGTTATAAAAAATTTAAATTGAGTTTAATGTGAAAATAGGACCGTCTTAGGGGTACAGGGTTGCAAAACTACCAAATTTTTAATTCACGTAATTGTCTATATAAAATAAATCGGAATAATTTTTGAATACAAGAGACCCAATGAATGTGTATTTATATAAATCTTGCCTAATTTTTATTTTGTAAATTAAAATTGATTTAAATAAATTTTAAGTAATGAACGTTAAAAGTGATTCAAAAATTGTCGTAAGTAAGTCTAGTTAATTTAGTTAACGTTAATTTTTTGAAACTTGCCTTAATAAAGTTAAATACTGTCTTGTTTGATCTAATATATTATTTTTGAATTAAAGTTTTTTTTGAAAAAATAAAATCAAATATTCATATACAGGGTGTATTTTATGCGAATTTTCGAAAATTATTGAGTTTTCAGGAATTTCTTGGCACTTCCGAAAACAAAGTGCTTTAGGGTTTCAAAAAATGCTATCTATATTTTAAAAAATAAAAAGAATTATTGAATTACGTTGAGAGAAATAATTTATTTATTTATTTCAAAGGAAAGCCAATTTAGTTTAAAACTAATCTAACATTGGGTGCTTGTAAAAGATATGCTTGAATCATTCGTCTTGTGAGAAGATGACATCTCTAGCAGCTTTGTTTACTCTCTAACAGCAATTTCTAATTTTCTAAGGAAAGTTCTAAAATTTTCAATTTTAGAACATTCTAAGTGAAGCCTATAACTATAATTCTTTGATATTTGTCAATAACAAAATTTTGCGTGTGCAAACAAAAAAAATCGCATATTTAGAGGCAGAGAGTGTTTTACCTTAGAAAAATTACTTGAGAAAACCATGAAAGAAATGGGAAATAAGAACAAGAACAAAGCTCGAAAATAAATCTGTTAAATTATTTATTAATTTATTATTATTATTATTATTATGGTGAGGCCAATTAATTTGTTTTCGACTGATAAAAATTAGAGTTAGAATTTCTTTCGCTCTTATCATCACAACATGCCTTAAGTAGAATTTATTCAAATACTTTTTTTCGCTTTACTCACAGAAATAAACTTGGACATAAAAATAAACTCGAAATAAACTTATGCAGCTAATATGACTGAATAGGGGAAACACAATGATATCATAAATTTACTTGAGAGTGACAAGTGTAATATTTCTCTTTCTCTCTCTCTCTCTCTCTCTCTCCCTCAACATTTGCAAAGAAAATAAAGAACGCTCAGTTATTTAAATACGCGAATAAATTATATTTTACGATTCAAATAATAAATTATTTCACTTTATTCAAACATTGGTGATTTATATGAAGAGCACGTTGAGTTTGCAACTTTTTGAAACGATTTTCTTAAAGTTAATCTTTTGTAAAAATGTAAAATAAGTTTTGAGTACTGTTCGAAAAATTTTACGATATTTTTCGTCAGAGTAAACACAAGATTTAGAACATTTCTCAGCGTAATTTTGTAAAGTTTTTTAAGTTTTAACAGTACATAGAACGATTTTTATCGCACAAAACTAGCCAAAAGTAATGCAATGATTAATTCTTAATTTTTTGAGAAATGTTTGCGTTTTTTAAAGGAAATGAGCTCAATGTTACATGTCGATTTTCTTTGGCCAGAATGCACTTTACTTCTTAGCTGCAATGATTACAGGAAAAAACTAAACTCACTATCTTAATCTAAACTATTTTCCTCGATCATCTTAATCTGTTGAGAAATAAACATCATTCTATAATCGATTAGTTTCTTTGCTCTTTAAATTCTTAACATGAATAAACATTAAGATACATTAAATATAGGCTTCATGGAGGAAAAACAGTTGATTTCTTTGGCAAAAAATATAGAACCGAAGTCCAACTATTGCATGTTTATGTTTTTCGCTGACAACTACCTATGCTTCAAGAAATCAACAAGATACTTTTTGCAATCTAAGATCCGTCTTTGATCATTCATTATCAATAATTTGCCTTTCTGACATTTTAGCCATTTTCAACGTTCAATCACAAACATTTAAATCATTATAACTGAGATCCATTTTTACTATTAATTTAAATTAAAATGGAGCAACTAATAATGAACGACTATTTGGAGGAAAAACTATTTGGGTGATCAGAACCAGCTGAGACCCCAACCAATTCATCTTGTATATCGTAAGGATCATTTGCACTATTATAGTCAGAGTCAGGACTTGTTTCTCCTAATGGTCGCATTTCTTCTTTTTGCGTTATGACATCAGCGTGTCCAAAAGCAGATAATTGATCCAAAGAAATGACAGAGGAAACAAAGTCATCTATTCGCAACTCTTGAGCCTCTTTGAAACTTTTCTTTCTCGTCCAACAAATCAGAAGCCAATCCAAGAAAAATAACAAACCTGCAGCAACTTTTAAACCACTACATACTCCCACATATCTAAAGAAAATGAGTTTTCTTTTGTATTAACTTCATTATTTAACGATTACTAACCTTAATCTGAAATGCTCTATGTTATACATTAAACAAAAGCCGCCTTGTCTTCCACAGTGAGCCTTCCAAAGAAGACATGTTGAATCAATCACATTGCCAAATAAAATTGGACTTGAAGTATAAATACCAAATTAATTATGATATAAACATCAATTTCCTTACCTTGGAATATAAGCAAAAAGGCGAAACAACACAAATTGCATTCCTAATGCAAAAGCTCGCTCTTCTTCGTCAACAGACCTATCATGAAATTATTGAAGCCAATTCTTTCGAGATATAACTTCCTTTACCTTAGAATTATGGTTAGAAGTGGCATTTGGTTAATTGAAACAGCTAAGGTGACCACAAACAAAATTATGAGAAATAAAGGCATAGCTTGGCACATTTGGGGACAGGGTCCACTGGTAGCAATTGGCACTGCCCTTACTTCTTGATTGGAGAAAAAGTCTTTAATACAAGCGCAGTTACTATAATTTTGAATCTAAAAAAACATTTCATGAATTCATGGTACAAGAAATATATTTGGCAATACATGTCTGGGTCCGCCTGCAATTTTACATCCCGCATGACATGGTGAAAAGTACGTTATACCATTCTCTCCACAAATTGGCTCGATATCATTTGGTGAGCAACCGCAACCCATATTGCAGTCAGCAGTAAGATTCACTTGAAAGCCATCTAGCAATTGGGTGCTGCGATATATATTATTTTTTAAGAAAAGAGATTTTAAATTTCTTAAGACATTACCTATTGAAATACGGATGCGTAGCACCTGCCATTTTTATATTATCACAACCGAGGAAATATAACGCCGTGTATAGTCCCATGCAGACAATGTTAAAAAAGAGAACGAATTGAATTGCACCTGAAATAATGCAAGTCGTCATAACAACCTACTTTTAAAATTAATACACTTATACCTTTTGGTTTCATTTGGAAACGTTTCAATATATAACCGCCTAAAAATATGCCAATACATGCTCCAGGCACGGCGATGCCCCCAGCATAAAGATTGGCATTTGATTTGTTTATAGTGAATTGCGTTTCTAAATACTTAGGCAAAAACACTAGAAATCCGCTCACAATACACAATTCCATACAAGATCCCAAACACGTAATAATATACACAGGATTTGTTAGAAGTCGCCACATACAAGAGGGAATATCTTTCAGGTTTCGTCCATAATCTTGTTTTTGCTTTGGAGGTTGAGAAACAATCACCTCATTGCACTTGATGTCAGCGCCCATTTTCATTGTTGCTATCTGACTACTACATTCTTCTTTCTGATTGTTCAGCGACTGATCGCAAACAAGTGCTTTTTCTTTCTT
Source organism: Dinothrombium tinctorium (assembly GCA_003675995.1). Classification (NCBI taxonomy): domain Eukaryota; kingdom Metazoa; phylum Arthropoda; class Arachnida; order Trombidiformes; family Trombidiidae; genus Dinothrombium; species Dinothrombium tinctorium. The sequence continues at coordinate 12,887 of NCKU01002775.1, read as the reverse complement.
CACATGTTTTTTCAATTTTTTTGGAAATGCGAAAAAAGGGAACGAAATCTAAAACAAAATTTGGACGAATCACAAAAATGCATCGATAGGCATCAATTATGCATTACCAAAATCAAAAGAATGCCAAGCAGAATAAATCCCATCCACCACGCACCAATCCATTTAGGATGGCCGTTGTATATGTCAGCAGGTATAGTTCCAGTGCCAAAGGAGTTTTCGTGGATTGTGATAAAATAACCTCCCAAGAGAAAGCCACATACAAGACCGAATCCGACCATGCTATACATGCAACCTTAATGCAAGTTACAAAATTAAGGAAGAAACGATGAAACTTAAAAGCCATTACCAATGAACATAGAAGAATTCTCTTGTTTGACGTGATCATCAATATAAATGGTGCCAAGAGAGAATATAGGAGTTCCTCCGGAACCGATAAGTACCATTGCCAACATGAATATAAGTATGTGTGGCGCTCGATAAGTACCACCATCACGACATTGACTGGGATCTGCTTCTGGAGCAGGGGGGTTTATGTAGTGGCTAATCGAATTTTCAAAAAATGAGCTGTGGCATTAAGAATATGCGGCATAATGACGAACCTAGCTCTTTCAGCATATGGCGAGTGAAGCGCTGGAGTTGGAATGTGACAGATATTATCGTCCAAAGGGCCCGAAATGTTTACATTTTCAAGTGGATTGTTCGTTTCCATAAAATGAGGAACGGCGAACAATAATGATCCGATTCCCGTGACCACAACTCCTTTACCGATCCATACTGGTATATGACGATTGGTACCAAAGTAACTCACAAAGATAATTGTGAGTAAATTTCCCAGCTCAAAGGTACTCGCGACAGCTCCTGATAATCCTGATGGGATGTCAAACCTTTTTTCAATGGTTGTGATGACGCTATTCATTTGAATACGGAAGAGAGTAATTTTCACATCATTTACACATAATTTTACATGAAATAATGATAATACCTGTTAAAATAACCAGAAGACAGTGCTTGTTGTAAGGTAACGAGAATGCATGAAAGAAAAACGAACATTTCGATTCTCGCAAGCCTTTGAAGGCATTTTGGACGGTAATTCAGAATACCACAGTTTCTAGATTCATCACTTTCAGAATCGTCATTAACTAAAATTAAAAATCGCATAAAAAGCGTGAAATGAGAAAATACTACGAAGAATACCACAATCCATTTGCTGCCATAATGTCTGATCGGCATTCGTTTCCTTCGATGGAACATTTAAAGAATAATCAACTATAGCAACATTTATCTCAGAAGTTGTAAAACGATTCACGAGTGGTTTTCGTCCGGAATCGACATGAAAACCGCTTTGGTGAGCGTAAAGACCGGTAGCAGTGTATAAGCCGAAGTCGGGCGTACAATAACTGTTACTGCCCGCACTTTTTGTTCTCTTGTGTCCAAATCGATGAGCGAACTCTTTACCAGAAGTCGGCAGCAACAATATGCTTGTCGACATATGTTTTTTCTTGGAAGCAAACAGAGAGTCGTTCGCAAGATCGCGATCCGCGCTCACGACTTGGCTGCAGTTATCTTCAACGCTGCTATTGTCACCTCCTTTACAACAAGCAGTTGCCATTGCTTCTTATGTTATAAAATGTCGTCCAATACTTATATTACATAACTTGCATTTCTGAAAAGAGGAGAGTAGTGTTTGAGAGCAGAAAAAGTTGTTTTGTTGATCAAAAGCACTGTTTGTGGAAAGCGAGCAAATGTTCTGTGAAGGAATGCAAAGCAAACGGTGAACAATGGGAAAAACATGGATTCGTTTGCCTTCGCTTTTTTCGATACTTTTCCTTTCAACTTTTTCGACTCATTCGTTTGGTCTGATTTTAAGAAAGAAAACGAATGGAAAGATAGTCTTTGAAGGGCTGAGCTGCTGTCAAACAACTGCGAGCGAATGGCAGCGTTGTACAAATTTCTAATTTAAAAATTTCAAAATTTGAACAAAAATATGAAAATAGAGAACATTAACTTCAGCGTTCGAATCGAAATAGCGATATTAAGAAGAAGGAAAAAAACATCCTTTCGCACACAGACTTAAAGAAAATGAATGCGAAATGAGAGCAAGTCTATGCAATGAACGGTAACTGACCTCAAAAAAAGCTTTTCACACGTTTGCAGAGAGAGAGGGAGAGAGAGAGAAATGAAACTCACTCTCGGCTCGTTGAAGATGAGTTAAAAAGCGAGGAAAAAAACGCTATTGCTTTGAAATAGAATCCAGAGAAAGCTGAGATCGGTTCACACTTTGACACTTGATTCAATTGGAAACGCACAGTTCGATTACATTCGATGTATTTTCACGTTTCAAAGATAAATAAATAAGAGAACGGATGGAAGCGAGAGAATGGCGAGCGAACGGCGAACGGTGATCGGTGAAAAAGCGAAGCTTGCGATCAGCGAACACAACAAACGCTGTGTGTTCTTGCAAAAAAACAGCTGTAAAATGGAAATTCAGTGAAAAATGAATCGTTCGCCTTTCGATTCGCGTTTCGAAAGCAAAACACTTTCGACTCGAGCTCGCTGTACGCTCGGTTCGAAGCCTGCGCACGCGCGCTGCACTCTACACTGCGTACTTTGTTCGTTACGCAAGCAGTCAGCGACGCGTTCGCTTTGCTATTTGCCGTCTCCGCGTCCGTCTCTCGCTCTCTTTCTGAATTCGCAGAATCTCTCCTCTTTCAATTCTCTCATTCACTCACTTTTGTCGTTATCTTCTTTTACATTTGCGATAAATTTGCGAATTTTTTAAAGTGAAAATCACTTAACGATGTCAATTTAAAATGTTGAATTTATCACTTTGAACATATGGTTCAATTTCATCCTCTTTTACGTAAACATGTACAAAACGAGGGTCGCTAAGTTCAATTGAAGCACTTTCTTAAGGTCTGAAGAAGGAGACAGTTGTCTCCGAAACGTAACCCTTTTAAGTAGAAAAGCTTGCTTTCATGAAAATTATTTATTTTACAATTTGCGAAACTTTGCGAATTCGCTTTTCTTCTCATTTTCTCAATTAAAATCAATCAAAACTCAAACGCTTCGTTCATTGGTTTCACTTCTCAAAAAAGCTCATTAACATTAATTGCCATCATTTCGCTCTAAAGTGTGCTTAATTAAATTGTTGTTTCAATCGTTTTCTCAAGTCTAACAAGTTTAATGCGCCTTTCCCTTTCATTATCTCTCTTTACAACTATCAATTCGCATTAAATTTTTGCTCAAGTTTTGAACGATTCTTTCGTCAGTAAGAAATCAAAAGCCGATAGCAACGCGAAAGCGATCAATGCTTGCTTAAGTGACTCTCGGTCAGCACACACATTGGATTACATTAAATTCAAGTTTGATTATTTTCGAAGCGAGCACAAAAACTTGCCACATTCATTCGATCTTCATGGCTCCAGCCATTTCTCGAACAGCGAACGCGATACTCAATTTCGCTGCAATTCATTGCGCTCAAAACCATCTGACGTCACACATATGCATCCTCGACGTCTACGATCATAAACATCTCGTTTACACAGCCGGATCATGGTGCGATCGCCCTTTCAATACGATGTTTCTTACAAAACTTCAGCGCCTTATTTCGTTATAAACAAATTATATCAAATCAATCACTTTGTAGCAAAATTTTATTATTTTTTTGAAAGCAGCAAACACGCAAATTCACGCTATACATCATGTGATTTTATTTCTGCGTAACCACTATTATATTGATGACTTGTAAACATGCTTTGAATGTTAATTGCTGTTTTGAGTGATCATTTAAATGGTTCTAAAAACACGAATTAACAAAACTCATGACTTTAGCCCTTTTCTGAACTTTTTAAATTTTCGTTTTCCTCGATTTTTGTGGAGATCGACACAATCTTCAAATGTAACATATTTTAAGTTAAAAATTCAAGAAACAAACCAAAAAGGTAAAGATAGGGAAAATTCTGCTATGTGCACGGATACAAATTGCTCCTTCTCTTAATTATCGCTGAATTGGTGAAATTTCTAGGTTAATAATCAGCAACTATCTATATAATACATTTAAACAAAGTTGCTTGTTGAATTGAGTTCGAATTGTGTAAATTAATGAATTGAACTCTTAATAAATTTATGCTGAGATTGTTTGTTTGCTCGCATCAACACTATTACCCCTGAAAGATTACTTATGCATTTAAATAAGCATTAGAAGTTTGTTGCGCCTGAGTTCCAAACACAGAGTTTCATCAGCATCCTGTACTTTGACATATTTGTAAGCCACTTTAGCAAATAGCAGCAGACATCTCTTTCTGATTCATTCACTTTATTCTCTGAAAGTTTGTTTTTTCGCGTCTGAAAAACTTGGTTTCAAAAGCGAGTCAACGCTTGAACGAGCAGAGCAGAAAGCATTAGCCTCTCTTTTTTATTTAAACTCTCTCTTTCTCTCTTCTCTCATTCTCCATTCTCACTCATTATTCTTGCTCATTCTCGTGTTTTTATTTTATTTTATTCTCTTCAAAAGCAGAAAAAACCAGATTGAAATTATTGTTTTACTTCTTGCTAAAGTTATTTTTAAAATTCCTCTCCCTCAAAACCAAATTAAAGCCTTTCTCCGTGCTCAGACATGAGATAAGCTGTTCGCAGTAGACGACCCTTTACATATTTATTAGCGGTGTTCATTGCTTTCTTCTTTTGAAATGATTCTTAAAAATGAGAAAATGAGCAAAAAAAGAATAAAACAGGTATGGAAGGCGATCGCAACTCGCGTTCTAGTAAGAAGCTCTTTTCGAAATTTTAAGTAAACTTACATTCATCGCTCTATTTAATTGTAAACTCAGTCGACGTTGAAAGCCTTAGGCTTTCAAACTAAACTACCATTTCACTCTCTAAATTTAGAAGCACCCGAGAATACTGGTGGTAGTGGTGGTGAGATGCGCGCATTCCTCATTATATCTACTTTCAAACATCTTATCTCATTTCGCATTTTCGTTCATTTTCGAGTCGCAAAGTTTTCGGTAAAAGCAGAAAGTTAAAAAAAATTATTTTTCACGCTTGCAGCAATGAAAGCTCTAAGAAATGTTTCTAAAATGGTCAATTTAGCAAACCATATCTAAAATGGAAATGCATTCAGAGTTATACTTTGTTGATAAAATTTGGAATCTATTAGATACACCTGGCGCAGAAAAGTGCAAATAAATTGAAGAAACCCTTCCGATCGACAAACTTTCGAATTATAAAGCACTTACTAAAGCAAGAACGTCGCCTTGTATCCTTCACAATGTGCAGTGAAACGCTTCGAGTGAAGCTAAAGCATTTTCACTTGCTATTTCGAAAGAAGGTGTAACTACTTTCAATCATTAATACTTTCCTGGACCGCAGAATATTTTATGTTACTTTTTGCTTGCGTTGAAGGTTTCTAATCACTTTCAGCGGTTAATTAACAAAATGACCGTCAAATGCGATTGTTACCGTTTGTTTCTATGTCGCTTCAAAAATTTGCTCGCTTTTTGCATTGTTTGAAAATAAGCCTCATTTTTATGTTTCACCATTTTATACAGCCAAGTTTTTCTCTAAGTCACGCATATTTTTCATTAGATTCAAGTGTCGGTCGAAAACCATTTGAAAAGCAGAAATAACTTTAATGACATTAACATTGAAATTATATACTTCAAATAAAAATGCGTATGCTTATATTTACGATAACCAATGAAAGCAACAATGATCCGAAGCATTTCTATTTCATTGCAATCTTTTTTATAAATTAATTTTATTGAGTAAAAGTGATGGGAATTCACTACAAATTAATAAAAATAATTAAAATGAATTAAAAATACAAAAAAATTTAAATGCGTAGTTACGAAGCAGTAGTAATTAAAAGTATCATTCAAAAAAAGTTGAATAAGTTGTTCAGGCAAAATTGGCAGTTAATTGTGCTTAAAAAACATTTACTCATTTCGCCTTTAAATGAAATTCTGAATACATTGCCAACTTACTTTTATTTTTTATTTTATTTGCGTGCAAATTGTATAGAAACACATATTATAAATGTTTTATTACATAAATTCAAGTGTAAGTTTCCGAGTATGGTGAAAAATTCAATACGCTCTCGATATTACAGCTTTTTGCGTTTACAAACAAAGTATAAATGAAATTTTAAGAGAGAGCAAAACAAATTCTTTTTCTTTCTGCATTCAATTTCCTGCAACCGTGAAATTGCTTTAATTCGCTCCGATTTCATTCTCAAGCCTTAAAATGTTCGGAGTGAAAAAGTGAAATTCATTGAAAACTTAGCGAAGAAAAATCACCTTAGTCCGCGACGCTATCGATTTTTCGAGTGAAAATCCAATGTTACTAAAGATAAACTTTGTTGCACTACAAGAAACGTAATTCATATTGATTTTGTACACTTAAGTTTGCAAATATTTTAGATTTCTTCAATTTTACAGCTATTCAAAGCTTAATCTTTTCGGTTATTAGATTTAGAGTAGTTCGATTAATATATGGTTGGTAATTTAAAATATTTTGAAATTTTAAATAAAATAACTGAATAAATAAAATAATTAATATAATTTTTAAAAAAATCAAATGAATTCGCAATAATCGACGAAGAGGAAGCTAATAATTACCTCATTAAACCTACAGTTTAGCTGAAAGAACGCTTCCAGACGAGAGAGAATCGATATCAACAAGAATTTAGCAGGTCACAGAGTCTACAATAAGTTTCATGAATTGCAAGCACTCGAGAGAGAGAGAATTAAAAAATAAAAAAATCAAAGAAACATTTCACTCGCAGTGAAGTCAATGCGGATTGCCGAAAGAAGTTCTAATCAAATGAATTTTAATGCTTCTCAGTAAGTCATTCTCAGAGTTCATTTGTATTCAATGTATTCAAATAACACTTTATTCCTGAATGATCGATTATTTTCATCTCGTTTTTATTACAAAGCCTCTAAGCTTCAATAAATTCGATTTTAAAAAATTAAGGAAAGAGAGAGAAACAAATAAAGTTTGTAATTTCAAGAACTTAATGGTCGCGTTTGAAAAGCGATAATTTCGCAGTAATAAAAAAGTGAAAAAGAATAGCTTCAAATGAAGAAAATCACATTAAAAGGTGAGCATAAAAATTATTATTGCGTACTTTATAGAATATACTCATAATTCGACGCATTTGAGCGCTTTTCTTTATATTGCTTCCATTTTCTTAAATTACACTAATTTCATTTAATGTTTTGGAGGCGAAAAGAAACATTCGCGGCGAATGGCTGCGAATGTAATGCGTTTATTTATTTATTTTTATTAAGTTTCGGAAGAATTCGTGTTCCATTCGTTAATCAGCAATTGATTTGAACACGAAACGCGTTGCGAAAGTGAAAGCTTTTCTGAGGCAGATACAAATCGAAAGCCTGCTAGCAACGCTTTTCAGACGTGCGCTTCTAACCTCTATTTTTCGAAAGAAAGTTTTTGAAAAGTGATGAATTGGATCGAGTTATTCGAAAAAAAGCGTTTCATCGCTTGTTTCACCTAGCAGCGAGTCATTTAAAATAAACTTTTGAAACGCAAATTCGCAATCAAACACCACAGATTTTCTAGTGTTTCAAGCAGCAATCTCATTTAAAGTGACGAACAGCGAAAGAAGAAACTGTTTCCGTATGCTTCGTATTATCTCGTAATTAAAGCAATTGACATTAATTTCATGTTTATTGTTGCGAATAATAAAATGAAAAAAAAGAGATTATAGCGCGAAAGAATGTTGACTGAACACAGCGTTTTTAAACGCTGATAATTATCGAAATCGTTCGCTTGCTTCTACTTTTCACAATTGACGGACGCTACAGTAGTGATGAAAAATTCTTTTTTTCTTTACACTCGCTAAAATTCAATTACCGTTTTCAGCGTTTCAAGGCACACAAGTTTTTTTTATAAGATTAATCCGCTTTCAATCAAAGCAAATATTTGCACGCAAATTGTTCTCGAAATCTTGAATGGAAAGAACGTTATCAGTAAAGATGCTTTCAACATATTACGTAAATTTAAGTTATGACGGAGTTTTGTTTTTTTTTCTCGACAGTAGAAATTTTATTAACTTTACTTTTAAATAAAGCAAAACTTTCTACTCTAAACGTAACTACTTGAAACGCTTCTCGAGTTTAGCGAATCAATACAAAAATTTATTCGAATGCAGAATGAAAATGCCGCATCACTTTGCTGCTCTCGTTTCTAATTTAATCAATTTTTGAGATTCACTAATTTCTTATCTATGAGCCTGATTCGATGCTCAATAATGTTCATTCACTTTCGAATTCATAGCGGGTTTTGAAACATTGAAAGTAACGAGGCAGTGAACTCATGGATCTAGTGAAAACATGAGATAAATATAAAAAAGCTTTTGAAATGCTTGTTTTGCTTAAAACCAATTATTGAGTTAGAGTTTTTCGCACTTAAAAGTGTAATTGATTCGTGTCATTGATCAAATTGAAAACAATTTCAAAAAGCCTACAAAACTCATGTTTTCGCATTCCAACCACAACATTTCTACTTAGAAAAATACTTTTTTTTCGAACAGCCGTAAAAAAATGCATAAAATAAAAATTCTCTATTTACTTAAAGATAAGAATAATTAATTTAACGAAACCTATTTTTCCTTGGTATTGAAACATTGCTTAGATAAAAAATAATAATCGAAAATCAAGTTGTTAACTAAATAAACTTGAGTTTATGAAAGTAATTCTCTTTAAGTATTGAGGAAATTAAAAAAAATTGAATTCAAATTTTCGTAACAAATAGAAAAAACTTTTTTGGAAAAATTTATTTTTTAAAAATTTCTCTTCGACAATTTTAAAAATTGAATAACAAAAAGGTAGAAAAAAAAACGAAATTGTCAGATTCGATTGGATAGTTTTAGCTTCAAAATAAATTTTTCTATTTTGTCAGCTGATTGCATCCATTAATTGAATTAAATAAGCAAATCAGCTTTTAATGGTCTCACTCGAATATGATTATTGCACTTGCGGTGTTCGACAATGTGTATTGTTAATAAATAACTTCAATGTTAATAATTTAATGTCAGGTATGAATAATGTTAATAAATTAATTACAGGCGAAGCGTGTGCGATAATGATGAAATATGTGCTTCATATTTATATTACGAAATACGAACAATCAATCGCAAAAGGATAATGTTGCTCGGGCATATTAAATCATATGTATGAACCTGATAGTTTTTTACATTTTCATTTTAAATCAATACGCTCTCTGCTAATATCTAGCATAAATAAATGTTTCTTCGTTTTACGTTCGCTCACGTATTTGATATTTTTACGTGAGGTTTAGTTTTGATTAAATTCATTTTTCTTTACACGCGTTCAATAAAATGCATAAGATCGCGAAAACGGTGATAAAGAGAATAATAGAGCGGGAAGAAACAAACAAACAAACAAACAAACTCTGCATTAGTTTGAAAACAAAATAACAAAATACGTAGCAGAAAGCTAAGAAAACAAAGCAAGAGAGTGAATTTATTGTTCGCCTCTGTGTATGCATTTGTGCATTAGGATCATTGCAAAAACATGATCGTTAAATGAAAAGAAATAGAGAAATATAGAACACGGCCTCGCATTAGAATGCAATCGTAGCCTAGCGATGTTGATACTTTCTCACTTCTCCGCATTCAACTCGCATCGCCGTTCACGAATGCAGTCGCGATCTGCCGATTCATATCGCTGTTCTTTTTCTCAGCTTTATCGATCACTTTTCGCGTCGACACAAAATGCACTCTTTTCATTATTTATATTTGCGTGTTTGCGTTTCTTTTCTGCGTATGCATTTGCTTTTTCTTGTGTTTTATTTTAAGAATAACTACCTTATACACAAAAAGCGCCTTCAACACTCGTCTCAGGGTTAATCTTGTAAACATCTATATTAAAGCTTAAATCTCGCCTTTTATCAACATCAGTATTCATCTAGTCGTTAAAATTAAAAGCAAGACAAGAAATTTTCAATGTATAAATAAATTACGGCGAATATGCAGGAAGTTTTACGCGTTTCTTTACATTTTAAAATTTTAAATTCGCGAAACGTTGACATTTTGATTTTAACGATGTTTTGATAACTATTCAAACACAAAATTCAAACATTTTTATGAATGATTTTGTATAAGTGTAAATAGTTAGAAAATAGCTAAAATGCAATAATTTCAACTAAAAATTTAAATATTTATATGATTGAAACATCAATGATATGCAAGTTTTTTTTCTGAAAAACTTGAATCAAATATGAAAAATAATTCTATAAATTTAATTTTGTTAACTTTAATAAAATTTTCGAAACATTCATCCAAATAAAAAAAATCATAAAACTTAGAAATGACAAGTTTCGTTCTGATAATTTACTATAATGATCTACCAAAATTAAGGAAGAAGTGCTTTTCTCAATGGTTTAATACCAATTATTTCAATAATGACTTTATTAACCACATTTGTCTTTTTTATTAATACGATACATTTGGGATAAATTGTTTCACTGTGAAAGCCGCCTACCAATGAAATATCGACATTTTTATGGTCGAAAAAAAAATCAAGAATCATATAAATATCAAAAATGGAAGTGAAAATATTGCTCGTCTCTGCTGGCCTTTTCATCCAACATCAAGCTAAATTAGTTCATCAATTCTTAAAAAGAAAAAATTTTTAGACGTGAATTTTTTTTTTGCAGCGATAGCTCATTAATTGGGCCTTTCCTTAAAGACGTGATCAGAGTGAATTATGTTATAATCAACATTGAAAAATTGACACACAAACGTTTTTTTGTGTCATTTAGCAAAGGGAAAGCATCCAAAATTCCATTTTTTGTATTATTCATCAAAAGAGTACACGAATACAAAATATGAGAAAGAAACGAGAATAGTTAGTGAGAGAAACGGTAATACAGTAAAACCAACTTAGGAGAAGAGGTTTTACTGTGAGAAGCACGCGATTGTGGCGAGTTCGTTGAAAGCGAAGCGATGAGGGAGGTTGCGAGCTTGCGAAAGCTCTGCAAAAGGCTCCCCATGCGGATAAAGCCAATGTTTTATGCAAAAATATTGCAATCGCATTGGCGATAGCAGAGTTAGTCATGCTTTGCTGCAGTTACAAAAGGCGAAGTAAGAAGATTCACGTTTGTAACTTTTCGTACTATTGATGCTGAGTCACTACCGCTGATGAGTAGACTTAATACTTTTGTGCAATTGAAAATTAAATTTATGTATGCTTTTATGCAGGAAAAACATCAAATTTATGCATTAAAAAATGCAAGAAAAACTGATTTCCATTACAAGTGTTTGTCATCTATCCGTTAAATAAGTTTAGAAAACAAAAAAGTTATCATTCAGCTTCACAATCGATAAAAGCTGCAAATTTAAGCATCAATTATTTAAAATCAACGAGAATGTTTTTAAAATATAGCACAGCTTTTCCACTAAGAGATTTGAAATAGCCATAATTTTTTAAATTTTTTATTTGTAGGTAAGTACTAATTAGCATCCGAAACTTATTGACTTTTATCAATTCAATCACACAATTTTAATTTTCTTATCGTATTGTATAATAATTGTAATTTTTAATTCTATTTACGCTTCATCTGAATCAAAAAGAAGAATTTTTAAAAACATAAAGTTTAATTACTTCGCACAAAAAATGTGCTGGTAATTATCTCAAAAAATAAAATTTTTATTTTTAAAATGCGACTCAAGCAACAAAATAATAAAATTTTAATTTTAATTTTGATTTTTATCATAAAAAAAGATGTTTCAAAAATTTACAAACTTTACAAATAGAATGCAAAAAAACCGAATTTTCGACAAAAATGTACTATATCATCTTAAGAAATTTTTTCAACTTATGCATCTAAAGAAGCATAGTTGTTGTTTATGCATTTTTGACAAAAATCCGCCTTTTATGACATAAAATAATTTTTATGCAATTATGCATTTGTACGAACTCTACTGATGAGCTGTTTGTGACAAGAGTGCACGTCTTATTTGAAAATGGGTTTTGGACAACATAACATTGGTAAAAACAATAAAAAAATGTAAATCTAATTCAAGCTCTCTAAAGAATTTTGACATAAAAAAGAGATTTTCAAAATTAATAAGATTATCATTTTGAACTTATACGAAAATGAATGAACGAAGTTTTGCGCGGTCAGCATAGCGATAAAGAGTTTTCCTTAAAAATTTTTTAAGAAAATTGACAAAATCATTACTTCGCTTATTGTATTTTACAAAGTTGGAAATACATGCAGCAAGAATGAAATGTCAGTATTTTGCCTGAGAGTAATCTTTACTAAAAATATAATTCATCTCTTAATTTAATCAGTAAAATAAACTCGAGCAAGAAATGAAGAGGAATCAACTTTTTTTTTCGTACATCTTTTTCTTTAAACGTAAAATCAACAAATTTTGCTCATTTCGCAGTCAATCCTCTGCTTTTATTGCATTACATTTTTATCTAATATGATCGTTCAAAATATTCAAACTCAATATTTGTTTAGTAAGAAAATGTTCACTGTGTTATTATTCTATTTTAATGCAAATAGTTTCGAGCTAAAAACTTTCAACACTTTTAATGGCTAAAAAGTAAATGATCAAAGTAATTAATTCTTTTTTTAATTTTGTTTTTCAACTTTTAGTAAGTTGAATTTAATTTATTGATGAATTACGAAAATTAAGGCGAAAAAAAATTAGATTCTGAACTTTTACTACTTATTTAACACTGAATTCATTTCTATCATCAGTTTTTTAGAAAAATTATTTTTACGTGAAAAATTTTATTTAAACTCGTCTTCAAGATCCTGGTGAATATGTTTTCAGAAATAATTAACTAAAAATTTTTTCACATTCATCATTTATAGCTACAGTCAGA
>NCKU01002774.1:0-17584 GCA_003675995.1 Dinothrombium tinctorium | reverse complement strand
CCTGCTTTTGAATAATCGATAAATCATTATGAATTATTTGAGGACCAGTGAAAACGTGGTTAAACTCATAAGATGAAACAAACGGTAGGCCTGATTCTTTTAAAAATAACTAACTAAAAACTATACTTAACACTATAAAATGTGAATAAATGAAAAGTTGTTATATCAATTCATTAATTTGACAATTAATTTTAAGTTTTTGACAAAAAGTTTTTTTTTGCGGTTGCGGGCCAAAATCTCAATCAACTTTTATCGGGTTTAATTTATTATAAATGAAAAACCGCCACATCTCTTGGTCATGTTTACCACACAAACTATATTCGAGGTCAAAATTATTTCTCTACTGTTGTGTATTAAGCCTATGCAATGTTTACAAACAGTGGGAAGATTTTTTTTTTTGAACATGAGTAGTGGCCATGAATAATGTAAGTAAAGAGATAAGCACAATGGTCGAGTTATGCCGAGCGTGGATCGCAAAACGGTGCATGAGAATCCGAGCCTAAAGGGCGAGGGTTCGAATTTAGGAATATTCAAGTAGAAGAAAATTTTTGCAATATTGAAAGTCACAAATTCGCAAAAATTTTTGAACCCACACGGCTGGTGTATGCTTACTCTACGCTCGACACCACTCAGCCATGGTTATCGTGGTTATCGCAAATTTCACTTTAAATTTTCTATTTAAATTAAATATCTCAGCTTAAGTTTAAATTAAATTCAAATAGAAAATTTAAACAGTGGACTTTGAGACAGACACAGTGAGATAACCACGGTGGCTGAGTGGTGTCGAACGTAGAGCAAGCATACCCCAGCCCTCTGGGTCCAAATCCAGACAGAAGGGTAAAATTTTTGCGAATTTGTGACTTTCATTATTGCAAAAATTTTCTTCTACTTGAATATTCCTAAATTCGAACCCTCGCCCTTCGGGTTCGGTTTCTCATGCAGCGATTGCGATCCACGCGCGACATAACTCGGCTTCTGTGCTTATCTCTCTATTTGCATTGTTTAATGTTTCTATTTAAATTTAATACCTTTTAAAAAATTTTTCGTTGATTGTTTCACTAATGCAAAAATGAGTATAACGACACTGTTGTATTTATGATATAAGTTTTATATTGAATCGTGTAGATGCAAGGCTTTGACAAGATTTGAGTCAAAGAATTTCGTAAATTTTACTAGTTTAGTAAAAGTCATAAGTTAAAAGCAATTGAATATTAATTAAACTATTATATTGCTGGTCTTAATTTCCACAACATTTATATTCTCTACTAAATCTTTTCTATTGCTTTAAGATAAGAAATTATACGATTGCATAACTTTTAAAATTCGCTGTGAACACGCTAATATTCTATTGTTAATGTCAACTTGATATTCTTATAAAATTGTATAAGCATTTTAAATAATTGAAGCTGTTAAAGTAAAATTAAGCACTTACTTGAAACAAAAATTTATTTCTTGTCTTCTTACGAAGTCTGATCTCGAAAAAATTCGAAAACAAGATAATTTAAAGGCAAAATTAATTTTAATTACTCCTTTTGATCTCTGTAAATACAGTAAACACACTTTCTATTCTTGAATTTACATCGTGGCTTGCACGCTCACCACAGTGCGAGTGATATCGCCAACACTCGTCGTACAAAGATTTACACGCGTAAAACTTTGCGGTTTCGCCCTTTGCAACACAGCAAAGGATGACCACATCGGCTATCGCCAATGCGATAGCAATAACTTGCCGAGTTGGTCATGCTTTGCCGCAGTTGCAAACGGCGAAGTACGAAGATTCATACTCTTCGTATTGTGAATATATTATTGATATGAGTGATAGTGTTGTGGCTAAAGTGCATGAAACAAGATTTTGCACTAATTTTTACAATTTTTCAGCACCAATCACGCACAAAATTTAGGAGCTTTTCAGTACCAAAATTTACGTCCCTACACATGAGTGTGTAAGCAGAAAAATGAACAACTTGACTGTGGATGTAAGCAAAATGAAAGCAAAATAAACAACTTGCTATGCTTCGTATAAGTCACTTCTGGTTTGTTAAAGACTTAAAAGTAATCGTTTCGCGGATTGTTTATTCACACTCTCCACTTTCAGTAGTACCGACTGAAAAAAGGAGTTTAAGTCGTGTAATTATTCCCATATCTGCCTGAAGAAGAGCAGGATGCTGCTCGAAACTTACGTACGTCACAGTTTTCTGATGTGAAAACTTAGTTGTCTAAAAAAACTTTTGTATTGACAATAAAAATGAAAGCATTTCGCAATTACTGAACGAAGAAAACGGATGAAAATGAAACAGAAAGAAGAAGAAGAAGAAAAATCAATCGATTTCAATTCAAAATTTCTTTTAATTAAAAGTTAATTCGTTTAGTTCAAGCGGACTATTGCTATTAAATTATCACAATTATTTTATTCTCGATTCGTTGAACAACGAATCGAAATGCAGCTGAAAACGCAATTGATTTTAGCGACTTAAAAATAATTATCATTGACTTTAGTGCGATCACTCTTAACTTAGTTAATAATAACAATAATCAAGCAAATGGCACTTTTTTTATATTAATACTTAATTTAATTGCAAACTGTTTTTTTAAAAATTTTCATATTGATGCAAAAAGTAAGGCAGCTTCCGTTGTCTATTCACAGTTTCGCACGCTTTGCTTATCGTTTTGGTCAAAGCTGACGGTCCGCAGCTGAACACACCGACTTTGCTTACCTGTTCACGTTGCGAAAGAAAAATATAAAAAAAAAACTTTGGCCTTTTCATTCTCACTTACGTAAGAATGTTGCTTTTGAATGAATTTCAGAAACGCATTCATATCCGGACGTCCGAAATGATTGATTGCCTTTAAGCCCGTGAACATACTTCGATTTGAAATTCGTTGAAAATGATTTTCGCAAATATACTGAAATTAATTTTTTTTTTTTCTCGTTTAGAACAGTTGAAAAATTTTCTCTGAATAGTACTCACCAACATAGTTGTTCTTAAATCAAATTTATGAAAAAATTGGGTAATAAATATATGCACTTCCAGCACATTTGTCACATCTTTGCGTTCGACGTCTCGCAATACGTCGATGAACCATTCGAAGTGTCGATGCGATGGGCATATCCATAAAAAGTAAACCTGAAGAAACATAATCGAAGATAAATTTCTGTAATTTTGAGGAAAAAAAATTGAAACCAACTTTTTTACACGCGACACCTGAATATCGGTGAGTTGATGTGCCGAATACAAGATCATTTAGAATGGAAGCGTACGGAGTCACTCCGATTCCGCCTCCGATCATCACAGCGATTTCGTATTTATACCAATCTTGATTGCCGCCACCAAATGGCCCTTCTAATCTTATTTTTGGCAACGGAAGTTCAGGATTGTAATTGTTCGGATCGAAGTAGTTGCGTAATTTCCAGGTCCACGGACCGTTCGCCTTCACATGAACCGAAAGATAGTTTTCGTGCGGTGCGGAGGTTAAGGTCAATGAATGGTATTCGCCGCAACGAAACGCAGTACAGCAAAGTCTTACCCATTGTCCGGATAAGTACTTAAAATTAGCCGGTCGCGAAAATTTCACTTTTGTTACATCTGCGCACATAATGAAAAATGGAAATTCACAATTTAGATAACTTGAGTGATTATTAAAGTCGCAAATTACAAATTACCGGATGGAAGTAATTCGGTTTCAAGTATTTCCAATTCCATGAACTTCGTTTGAAGACTAACTATTTTGTCAAGTGTGAACACAATTGCGGGTCCAATAAAAAATATCCAAAACCTTGGTGTCTATCGCGAAACGAAAATGAAAATAAAAAATGAAAATCTTTTCTTTGCTATTCAAAGTAGAAGGCGGCTTTGAAACTTTACCCGTTCACTTACCCCCGTTAATTTCGCGAGGCCGTGGAATAAACTAAGTCCGTAAAGCAGCACATATAAGCTATGTGTTGTCCAGAAGTAACTATAAGCTTTTTGTCTTATTTTCGGATGGGCAAATATAAAAATTATGCAAACCAATGTAAATAAAATAATACCGGTAATGCCGGTAACTGTTCCGAATATCCAAAATGCGAACGTTGGCTTTGAATCGGAATCAAAATGCACTTCTTTCGTCAAGCAGCGAAGATGTTCCAATGGTTGATTCGAGACGTGATAAAAATTTAACAAATGACCGATGGTGTGCACAACTGTGAAGCGAATCGAATTAAACAAGTTGTTCGCTGTGTTAAAGCAAATAATAGTAAAGCGAACTCACTTGTGAAGAAAAGTGCAGTCAACGCGACTATTTTATGAAATTGAACGTGCGAATCTAACGGAATGTATTGATGCAAAGGCATCTCTCGAACTTTTGTGATTAAATTACGACACATCGTAAGTAAAAGAAGCGAGAAGCAAAATGATAGCGACGCAGCCGAACCTCTGGTTATCGCGATACCCATTCCCATCACATGCCTCAAGTCCATGTGTTCACTTAGGTACGCATAGTTAACCAACCGTTCAACGAATAATACAATTACAGTGACATAAAAGATTAATAAATAAACAATGTGCTGGCGATATTCTTCGAGATATGTGGTGAATAAGTTCCATTTTTTACGAAACCATCCAGGATCAAAATCTGGCATTTGATTTATTTGAAAGCTCGTCATACGCGCTATGTTTGTTGACGTGTCCAAAAAGTTTTGCTTCGCACCTTTGCAGTCTAATCCAACCGCGATGAAATCACCTTTATACTCTTTCATCATTCGCTTGAAGTCATCGTAAGTAAGCTCTTCTTTGTCGTTAAGTCCAGCAGCAGCAAACATTCCTTGTATCAATTCCATCACTTCTTCTTCACTCATAGAATTGGTTTTCGCTATATCCACGAGCGATCGTAACATTTTCGTCAATTCTAACTTATCAATCACGCCATTACCATTATTATCGCACATATCGAATATAATTCGAAGTTTATCTTCCGTTTTTCCGCGCGAGAACAGCACAACAGTGTCAAGAAATTCTTGAAAACTTATGCGACCATCTTTATCTTTATCAACACAATTGAACATTTGCTTGACAAACAACGAATCAGGCTTCATGCCGAGCGCTTCAGCGAACTCTTTCTTCGAAAGCGATGTCCGCATCACCATTATCACATCATTACCGACATCTTCGAATTTACGTTTCTCGCCCGGCTTCAAACCAAAAGTTAACGCGTACGCCTCTCTGAAGAAATGTTCTAATCTTTTCTGTCGCTTCTCTTTAGTTTCTGCATTTGCCAACATAATGTCTCTGTATGTGTGAATTATCTCTAACGTTTTCTTGCGATTCAGAAGAAATGTTTCAAGTTTTGAGAGAAATTTTTTGCGCGCTGAAGTGTTGTCGAATTGAAGCACTAAATCGTGATCTCGTGGAGATCTAATCAGCACCATTGGTTTGTGCGAATCTTGCGTAACCTCAACAATAAGTGAATTTACGTTCTTAAAATCAATTTTCCGTAGTATTTCACCCTTTCGATTGATCGTAAACAATGCTTCTTCTGGACCAATTTGCACTTTCACATAACGTTTGTGATTCTGGTGTAACCATTCGCGTACATCTGAAGGAATTAAACAAAAATTAAGTTAAATTGTAATTGATGCAAAAAAGAACGCATAGAAATTATTTACTTACAAAGTTTGTCATAATCTTTACCAACAGACTTTTCTTGTTGAGCCTTCATCTTACGACGACGTCTGCTTTGTAATTTGATCACACCGTAACCAAAAAGTGCGACAACTATCGAATAACAAAAAACAATATCAAATGTTCGTCATTTTAACGTTTTACTGATGTAACTTACTCAATGGGATAAACGATATCAGGAGACAGACAAAGATATAAGTCACTTCGCTGCCATGAAAATAATCCCACGCTGCGAGAATGTAGCAAGGCTCTAATTGTGTGCTATTCAATTGATGCGGCTGCGGACAAGGATCACCATCGCGAAAGACGAACACATTTTTTTGGACACCGTGCGAAGGAATGTCGGTCGCATTAACGAGGATATCCCAAAATTTGATCTTTTTGATTTCAGCGATCTCTTCGCTGCTGAATATACCGTTATCCTCATTTTCGAACCAGAATCGATCGGAATCGCGAATTCTTTCGAATTGCTCTTTTATAATTTTTCGAAACAATGCTCCTGGTCTGCCTTCGGACGGTTTCGATTCAAGCATTCCGCCAACGTAGAGGTCAATATCGTCGATTTTACCTCCGTACATCTGGTACAAGCTATCAAACATTTCTGGCTGCGTTTTGTATAGATCTGAATTTATTTCGCTCCAATTAACCGCTTTCAATCCGAACACTTTTCGCACCGTATTGTAATCGGGTAAACCGTTGTCACGGCCTCGCATAATATTCAAAGCGGCCAAATCTCGACGACTAAAGTCTAACGGTCCAAAAAGTTTATCTACGGTTGTGAGTGAATAATTTAAATTGAGAATTTTTTTAAAATTAAATTTTTGCATTTTTTAAAAAAAATGATGCAATTCACTCGATAGATCGAGTTTAATATTGTTTGCATCATTAAAAAAAATTTCGTGTTTAAGGTGCATTTTTTTCCTCGAGCGAGATGAATAAGCTGCTTTTTTCTGCAATGTGTCAGCCTACTTTTGCTTTAAACGAAAACAAACCACTTATTGAAAATATGTTCGCTTTTTTTTAAAAAAAACCAACTCGATAATAGCGTTAAAGCGTTTCAACATAATGATCGTTTGTCCTAATATTCAGTTCTCAATTAGCATTAAAAACTGAAAGTGAGTGTCATTTGAATAAAGCAAATGCTGAAGAAGAAAAAATTGAAAAATCATCTGCTATCAAATCAATTCAAATCAAAATTGGTGACCGCAATTGAACAAAATCTTTTGTTTCTTCGCAATCGCTCTGTGTGTGTGTGTGTGCTATTTTCATTCATTTATTTAGTTTTTTCTTTTTCTGTGCTGAATTAATTTCACTTTCACTTTTACATTTTCTCTCTCTCTCATTCTCCTCGATATTATACACACAAAAAAGCGTAAGAAAATAGAGAGAGAGAGAGAGTGCGATGACTGTTTTTAAAATCTCGAACAGAACAAACTCAAATTTCTGCTTTTTAAGTACAAACTATTGAGAAAAGGAAAAATTTTGCACTTCAAATTTCGTCGTGAATTACGAACGCTTTGTGTGTTTCGTAAGAAAAAAGAAAGTGAAACATAAAAACGAGGAAATTTATTGCTACATACTTAAAAATGTTTTTTTTTTGGTCCTTTCCAAAATACAAAATAAAATAAAATAAAATTTATTTTGTATTGTAAGTTTATAACTCATAATTAGTTTTGCATTTTTTTAAATGACTTAATAATTATCAAATAGAGTTTTCGTTCGAGAAGAAGATAACAAAATCGCGAATAAATCGTCGAGCGTGATAAAATTGAAAATTTTGTTTTCAATTAAAAGCTAAACATACATTCAGCGATTACTACGCTTGAAAACTCTACTTTCGTGTTACTAGAAACAATTATTATTAAACTTTTATACTTTCCCCGTTCAAATTTCAATTGTTGTTTGTAAATAAAAAATAAATGAGTAAAGGCGTAAAATTTTGTTGTTGTTTTTTAAATAGTTTCTCGATTGTGTCTATCTTGATTTATATAATAACTGCGTAAACTGTAAAATTATTTGTTTTTAAAAAATTTTCACTTTCACTATTTCAATTGCAATCGCTTTGATTTACTTGCGATCATTTTAGCTGAGAAGAAAAAGCGATGCGAATAATGCGTCGACCCACATTTTCACAATAAAGAAAAGAAAAACTTTCAAAAAAAACTTTGCCCAGAAAGTTTGTAAGCTTTTCATTATCAAGATGAAAGAGCTTGTTTTTCGCTCGCACAAACTTGCATTTTAAATAAAGTTCACGAAATTAAAATGCGCTTAGAAATTAAAAGTTTACTTCTCTTCGCTTTTTAAATTAGAAAATAAAAAATTTCTTTTAAAATATTTTTAAAAATATTTTTAAAAAAGTCCATCGAATTTGAATATGAATTTAATTCTAAAGAGAGAGAATGTGAAAAGAGTTAATCACAAAAGGTGCGTTCACCTATGTTTACTAAGCTTACTAAATAACTTATTTCTTGTTTATCTGTTTAGTCGTAATTATTGTAATTTTAAGTCGGATTTAATCTTTTTTTTGTTCTCGCTTTGAAACAATTTCTTCAAAGTAAAGTGAAGTGAAAGCAAAATGAGTATAAATCAGAGCAATGAATAAATGAGAAAAGGCAGAACATGAAAAAAAAAATTGAGAATAAGAGAGAAAAGGCAGGCGAAAATTGCAAATGACTTGGATTGAGGTCAAGATCAACTAGAATGCCGTTCAATGGCTTGCAACGGTTTTCTTCGTTCTCTCTCTCACTCACTCAAAACGAAATTTTAAAACGTTTACAAAGAAAAATCATTTTACATCGTACGTACATAGAAAAGAAATGAACATAAGTGAAATATCAATTGAAACTTCTTTTTGAAAACACACCTTTTGCGAATTCATCACGCGAATCGAGTTGATCAATACAAAAGGATGTAATTCGAGACGAAACGATTTAAAAGTAAACGAAGTGAAAAAAGAGTTTTAAAACGACTTTACCTCTAACATCTGAGCATAAAACTGCGTCTTCGCGCTCGGCGATTTGCGATGACAAACCCATCAGCAGCTCTTCGATACCGATTTCGGACAGAATAACCTATTAAAAATTAAATAAAAAATTATTTTTAAAAAAAGCTCGTAAAACAAACAATCGAAAGTTTAAAAATGAAACAATTTTTATCGCGTTTCATTTGTTTAAAAGGGGTATTGAGGACAATAATTAACGACAAAGTTCGTAATTTGTTGATCAGCGACATTATTATTGTCATTGTTTCGTTTTTAAGAAAGTGTTTTTCAATGAGAGCGAACTAAATAAGGTGATAACCTCAGAATCCCACCAAGTTGAACACAGTCTCAAACCAGGATGGCCTCTTCTTGTTTTTTTAAAATTACATTGTGCGTCTCTAAACATTTGAAAATGCGTGAAAATGCTTGGCAATTGTCTTCGCTCATTTACCGTCTATACAATCCAGGAGGAATCATTGTATGGCCAAAGCGAAAAGCGGCTGACTGAAACACGTGACTAACGCCAGGATGAACATCTGGTTTATAACCAGTGTATGGCGAAATAGGCTCGTCATCACCCAACAAGACTGGCAAATATTCGTACATAATTATGTTCTGCAAATTTGATTTTGTTATTTTTTTTTAATAATTCGTCAATTAGAAGAATCGAAATTAAAATGCAAAACCTGAAGACTAGCGATCACTAAGCGTCGTGCACGTTGAAAGACATCTTCGTCAGACCAATCTGGAAATTTTGCTTGTATTCGATACGCTAGCGTATTGTGCCATCGAAAAAATAGTAAACCAAACGCTAATATTACAGGATTTTGATTGGTCCGCGCGTCGCCCAAAACTGACACAAAAGTGAAAATTTTTCTCATTTAGGTTAATTTTTAATTAACAACTTTTTTGCGACTGAATAGTAAATAATTTTTTTTTTCGAAAAAGCTTCATTTGCCAAAATAATTTAATGCACAATACTTTGTTTACGAGTAAGCGCTGCGTGCAAATACTGACTGACACAGTTTTTGTTAATGAGTTAAGAAAGTAAACAAAATTGATTGAAGTGAGAGAAAATTGTCGTTAAAAAAGTTTAATTGAGAAGAAATTAAAAAAAAAACAGACGAAATAGATGGAAACTTACGAAACATTCTTTCAGGTGAAATCATTTTAATGTGATGTGCTGGAGGCGCGTTCATCAAAGGAACTCGATCTATATTCTTTGGCGGAAATTTACCATTATGCTCGCTGAGAAAAGTTCCATTTCGAAAGCTTCTCATCATATTCAGCCATGTTTCAGATGTGCTGTACACGAAGCTAGCATCGATCCAGCTTGTGACCAAATTAATCTAGAAAAATTATTTTAAATTGGCTAGTTTACATTGTAAACATTTTTCCATACATTTGCATGTGTTTGTAATAAATTTTGGTTAAAAATGATTTTTAGCGGGTTAAAATCTTCTACGTTAAAAAAGAATTTACATATTTGAATCGTAAATATGAGAGGTGAAATAAAAAGCGAGTGATGCAACAAAAATACGTTTTAATTGAAAATGAAATAAGGAAAAACAAATCTTTCATTCATCAATTAATTTTTTTTTCTCTCAGAGAAAATTATCTTCCTCGCTAATTAAACGATAAGAGTTAGAGAGTTAGAGCGTGTTTTTCTAAGACCGCAAGCTGAGACATAAACAAATCCCCGACCTTTATCAATGAAAATCAAGGCGATCACAATTAAAGTGTAATTTAAATTCACTTTAACTGTCAATAAATGTAATCGTGATGAATATACCTCTTGGATGAAAATATTTTCAGTTGTTTTGTGCAATCGTCGGCGCTTTGTGCTTATTTTTAACGAAGAAAAAAATTCTGAGAAGTTGGAAAAGAAAATTTGATGCGCAAAGCTTTGAGAACATTAGTAGAAGCTTTTTTGCTTCTCAGAGAAGTACAATTTCACAAAATATTTTGTCTCTATTTGGACATAAGAGTACTAAACTTGAGAAAAAAAAAATTAAACTAACCTTTAAAAAACTGAACAATAAGAATTGTACTTCATTTATATTCCTTTCCTGCCAATTTGGCAATCAGTTTTTGGAAAATTAAAAAAAATTACAATTTTTACCTTGTTTTAAGCAATTTATCGATTCTGAAAGATGCAATTGACACACTTTACTGTGCTACCATTCGAAGAACTTTTTAGAATTTTGATCATCATCATCATCATCATCATTGTTTTTTTCTATTTATTCGATCGTTTACTACCTAAAATCGATTGTAGCAATTCGACTTTTTTCTTTCAAAGGAAAAAAGTTCAATTTAAATAGCAAATTTCTTATGGAATCAGTTAGTTCATTACTTATTATTAATCACTTTCACGCTTCTCGCATCTCCAGAAAGAAAAAAATTTAGGTCAAAATTTTTAAATTCACACACACACACACACTTAAACTTCACTTTTCCTTTTTTAACTAATTAAAAAAGGTAAATGTATTCAAACGTGGTGAATTCATTTAGAGTTAAGTTTTAAAAATCTTTTAAATCCACAATGTTTCATAGAATTGAAAAATTTTTAACAAAGAAATTATTTTCTTCAAAAGTGAAGATAAGTGAAATCGACACAATTTTTGCTTGCTTAATTATAGAGAAATAAGAGGAAAAGAGTGAATAAAAATTTTATTTTAAAAGTTTATGTTTCAAATTATAAGCATGATGAGAGAAAGAGAGAGAAAGAGAGAAGAAAGAAGAGACAAAACAAAAGAAAAATTTATTTCTGCTTATTATTGTGTCATTGCAGGTACAAAACTGACGCTTAAATTTTAAATGCTCTTAAAAAGTTTTTAAATAAGAATCAATGAAAATATTTGTGTTCAGATTGGTTGAAAAGAATTTTTTTTTTGAGGAAATTCAAAACAAAAAAATAACCATGAGAATAATGAAATACAACCATCGAGTCAATACTGTGCGAGTTGATTAATTAATTTTGACTTCAAACTAATTATAATTTTGAGAGAAAAAATTAAAATTTGTTTGCTTAAATGGGTTTTTAGGTTCAAAATTGTTTTCAAACTTGATCATTTCAATATTTGTAAGAGAAAATGCTTGTAAAAGAAGCATCGGGAAATTTATTTAAGTATATTAGTTAAGAAAACAAAGAATTTTTTTTCAAAATTCAAACAGTTTTCTTCATTCGAAAAATTTATTAGGTCACTGTCATGTGTTTCAGCAAGGTTTTACGACTTTAATTTTTTAGTGTTTTTCGCAAGTGTTTCATTGTTATAAATCAATAATTAAGTCCAAAAAAAGTTTTTTTAATTCGCATTTTCTTATGGTTTGAGCACTCGAAATAAAAAAAGTGGTAAAAACGCGTTGCTTTTAAGAGGAACAAAAAAAGGTCGACAGTGGTAATGAAAAGTTTTTTTGAGTAGCAGAATTCGATTAATGAACAATTCGCATATAAAAACATGAGAAAATTTTACTTCAAACTGTGGGCGGAATGCGGTAAATGAAAAGTTTTCGTTCTAATTGCTCAACTTTAGCTATGAAATCATTTATTTTCACTTCATCTATTAATATCGCATTTTGATCATTGAAAAAAAGAAAGGAACTCACCTGTTCGCGTGGCATATTTGGCGATTGACCTGTACGCGAATCGTATAAAGCTCGATGAAAAGGCATCGTACGGCCACCTTTGCAATCGTGATCGTACATTTCATCGCATTTCTCGATTTCTATTTTATGCATTTCAATCGGACATCCAGGTTCGCTTGCCATTAATATTTCAGATGCGACCACTTGACCTGTTAACCGAGCGAATAATTAAATTGAGTCGTGACGAGCGAATTAGGAAGCTAAAGGAGCTGTCTGATTACCGAAGAAAGCGAATAGAGTAGTTAAATTGCGCGACGAAGGAAAGCCGTCTTCTCCTTTCATGATCGCTTGACTTAGTTTCCTTGGACTCGGTCGATCTTCTCCCGCTAACATGTACACCTTGTCCCCATACGATGATGGGGCTTTGCGAGTCAGTTGACTTTCTAATGAGGCGAACGTTTTTGAAACATTTTTCAATTATTAACTTGATCACACATTGTCGTAAGTAAAATTGTTTTAACAATTTTTTTCAGCCTTTGTTCTGTGTTAAACTTTTAAATTAATCGCTAACAGCAATTCACCTGTGCTTTAAACTTTTCAGAGAATTGATTAACATAATTAATAAAATATTAATTTTTCACTTTCATTAAAGTTTGCCAATTTCTTAATTTAAAACAAAATTTTAAGAATTTGAAAGTAAAATAAAAATTTGGCATACACATTGTTACCTCTTCGAGTATTAGATTACGCAAGTTATACGTTATGAAAAATAAATTTTGACTTTAAATTGAAAAGATTATTTCGTCCTTTGTAAATATCTTCATCTTTTCCTTTGACAAGCAAAGATATTTTGTTGAATAACTTTGTATATCAAATAAAGCGAAGAATCGATTCGATTCGATTGAGTAAGAGCAACATACAATCAGAAATGATGGACAGTATCTATTACATTGATCAAAATGTTATTATTAACATTTTTATTTCAACCACTTTCAAAAGCGAAAGGCGAACAGAAATTATAAAGCAGTGAAATAAACATTTCCTCAAAAGGCGGGTACGAGGTAAACTCAAAAGTCAAGCTTATACAGTCTGAAACGGATGCTTTATTATGTTTACCTATTCTTATTGCACAATAAACTTTAGATGCAGCGTCAGGTAATTACCAACATCTTTGCACTGAATAGTACTTTTTTTTTGTTATTTACGGTCAAGGCGATTTTTGTGATCACATTTTTACTTAAACCTTGAGACAGCGGTGAAAGTTTTTCGAAGAAAAAAATTAATTCTGTTCAACTTGTTCATTCATTTTTGTAATTTTTTTCTTAACTTTTTAACGGAGCTATTCTATAATTTATCATAATTTTGATTCGACTTATTATTATTTATCATTGATCGAGATTTATTTAAACCTCTTGCTTTTGTTCGAAGAAAGAAATACACGTTTGACCAAGTGAATTGAATATTAAAATATAACTTTCAGTGTGAAATGAATACGAACAAAAAAGCTTGTAACTAATTTTTTTTTTTACTATGAAATTCAATCGATAAATCATAACTTTTCTTTAAGGAAATATTGGTCGTATAATATTTCTAACAAAGAGTGAAAAAGATTGCAATATGTCAAATGTTAGCCTTTAACGAATTTAAATGTGAAGTTAATTATTTTTTAAAAAGTTTATTTAAGATTTTAAAAATGTAAAATTGAATTTTAAAGCTTTCTATTCGATTTTAAAAGGGTGTGTGATTCAATTTTAAGCATAAATGTTTAAAATAAAAAATTTACACGATTTACAATTAGAAAATTAAAGATTTGAAATTGGATTTTAACGGGTTTGGCTTCAATTATCAAGTTAATATTAACATTGTTAAAATTTTAAGGATCCTTTTTATTTAATCAAATTTTTTTTCTTCACTCTGAATTCATCGCATAAACTTTTAAAAGGCAATAAAACGTTAGATGTTGTGCGGTGGAATTTTGGTAAGAGGTATAAAGAAAGTTTAAATTTTTAATTAAAAAATTTTAAGAGTTTGTCAAAAAATATAAAAAACAGTAACAAGTTTTAATTTTGTAAGACTTAATTGGCCATCTTTAGTTGATTTTTTATTCAATTTCCAAACACGATGATCAAATAAATTTTTCAAAACTTTAGGTAAGAATTTTCGTTTATTTATTATAAGATTGACTCTATCTAGGTTAGATAGCTAAAGGATCGAAAGTATTGTGCTGCAAAATTTTAGAATAACAAATCAAACTGTTTCGCAAAAAATTAATTTAAATGCATTTGAAATATTTTCACAGGTCATTTATAACAATTACATGCTTCTTTTGACAGAAAATATTTCTATTGTATATTATAATATGAGTTCGACTCAACCAAGGATAATAATAATGAACTTGCACAAAAATTGAATCGAAATAATTTTTTAATTATAAAGAATTCGAACAATAATTTTATATCAATGTAAAAGAAAGGTTAGTTTGTGCTCTTGAAAAATTATATTTTACCTGGTACAATAAAACCTCATTTTCTGTAATGCAAATAGCGAGATAAGTTTTTGCAGCGAGAAGGAAGAAAACATTTTAACTCGATGTAAGTTTTATTGAAAGCAATCTTAACGATATTGAATGTTAGGTTAGTTTTTAACTTGATCAAAATTAAAATGCGATTATCGTCTCTTATGAATAAACTTATTCAAAAGATTGTTCACATGTTTATTCATTTTCAAGCATATTTTTTTTTTTGCTTTGTAATTTATGTCTTATGAATCGTTTTCATTACACTACAAAAATTGTAACAATCAGTCAGCAGTTTTCATTTTTTTAAATGACATCGAAATTATTTGAAAGATGAACAAGAGATTATTTCTCAAAAGTGGAAATTGAAAATACATTTGCTTTTGAAAGGCTTGCTTTAAAAAACAATTCATGAAAATTCGGATATTGGTGAAATGTAAGTGAGGATTCAATTTGTAAACACTACTCGACTAGCGAGTTCTTAATACTTTCTTCAATTCTCTTTTATATTTCAATTGAATTATTAAAGTACGAGCGAAAAATCGATCGATCATTCAAATCTCATTGAGAGTTAGTTTAAAAATCATTTGCGTGATAAATAATCATAATCAAAAACTGAGTTTTTTTTTGTTCTTTCACCTTAATTTTTATAAATTGAGTTTGATGCGTGTTGAAATTTCTAAAATGAGTGAAAGCTAAGCGCATCATTTGCGATTACAACGGCAATAAAGAATGCTTCCGGCTAGACATTGAAAATAATTTTTAAGTGTGTAATTTAAGAATAGAGCTAAAAAAAGAAGAAAAGAAAAAAATTAAAATAAAATCATCACTCATTAAAAAGGAAAGGAAATATTTAGCACTTCACAAATGAATATAATTTACGAACTCGAAGGTAAAAAAATCAACCGCAACCTTAAAACGAGAGAAAAAAAGCAAGTACAAAAAACAAAGTGGGCATTTCAAACTCTCTAGCTAAGTGAATGCAATCAAAATTTCAAAATCAATGTAAATTGTGAATAATTATTGAATTCTGCAGCGTTGAATGTTTAAACTTAACTTAACTTAACTGCTTGTGAGTATTGAGTAAGAATTTTAGCGAATGATTGATGCAAGCGATATTTTTTTTAAAATTAATTGTACTTCATAAACTTTTTATTAAAAATAATCAAGAGCGTGCGAAAAGGATATGCAAAGCGTTTTATCGTTTAATCGACGCAGTTTTCGTTTTTAATCGACTTGAAATTAAAGAAAATTGTTTCACTTAATTTAACAGTAAAATTGACAATGAACGGTACTTTGAATATAACTGAACAAATAGGTAAAATCGAAAATCATTTTTTTTCATTTTCTTTTAGCTTTCAAAAGAGGAAAGAAACTTATTTTAGCTTATTGCTTATTCTAGTTAAATTAACAACAACAACAACAACAAACTGAAAATTTTAAAATAAATTATAATTAAATGCTTTTTGAGCAACTTTGTTCAACTAAAATTTCGTGTAAAATTATAATTATTATCATAATAAAGTTTTCAGAAACTTAACTACGTGTAAACATTTGAGTTTTAATTACTTAAAAATAAATAATAAAAAAATCAAAAGTCTACTGAACAGCATTTTATCTAAGTTGAAAAATAAACTGTGGCCAATAATATTTCATAATATTTTTACTAAAACACGATGATTTTTACAAAAATTTATGCATTAAACAATTTCTACGAGCAATTAACATTTATTTATAAAATTAATTCAATCTAACAATCTTGTTAGTTAGATTAAATTGACAGAAATAAAATTTTCGGCCAATTAATAAATTCTAGAAATGACTAACATGTCTGTAACGAATTTTTTCAAAATAAAATTTTTCACGATAATTGGCCTTTTCGAATAGCGAAAAACCATAAAATTGGTAATTCCGTGGTTTACTATCGAATGGGAATTTTACTATTTTTTTTTCAACGTTATTTTAACAATGCGTAATTACAAATAAATTGGCCGTTTTGGAAAAATTACATTATTCAGGTATAAAATTGAGCACGAATTTCTATTGAAAAAAAAGACAAAAGCCTTAGAGTCATATTATTAAGTTAGAAGAAAGCGGCGTAACTAACGCTTTTCCCTTGTTTTTATAACACCAGAAAAGTACAAATTCAACGCCCAATTATTTCAATAACGTCAGACTTTTTTTTTCTCAATGAATTATCTCTCGAAAATTTTCACTTTTTTGTTCGCGTATGGACTAAAGTTAAGAATTCCTCGGTGAAAAAAAAAGAAAAAATGAGAAAAGTTCAAAATTTTTCTACCGTTAACGTGGTGAAAAGTGTTTCAAGTTTAAAATTTTTTCAATTTGACCTTTAATTTTGATTTTACTTTTGTACGTGTGCTTGATTATATTCTCTAGATACACTACACTATATGAGTTATAAAAGCGAAAAAAAAATACGAGTTAAAAATGAAATAAATATTAAAAGTGTTTAACCCTAACCCAAAATTAATCCTGTCACACGAATCGAATCGAATTATTATTATCTGAACAAGAATCGTAATCGACCTCAGACACATGGTTCGAATCTCTTTTCGCATTCGATTCGAAAATTTAAAATTCGCGAGAAAATTTTAACTTTCAAATATTACAAAAGGTTAAATTACGAGAAAAATAAGAACAACAAAATAAGTTAATTTCAAAAAAATTAAAACAACACGCTACAATTCAATGTTTTCATTAGCTCATTGAATGTTAAAATTGTGTTCAAATCGCGAGTGTGAAACAAATCAAGGTTGTGTTAAGAAAAATTATTTGATCAAGAAGAAAAGAAAAAAAAAATGTTCCGTTATCAATTTCATGATT
>NCKU01002773.1:0-17585 GCA_003675995.1 Dinothrombium tinctorium | reverse complement strand
TTTTTTTTATAAAAATATTTTTGTCTTTCCATTCAAATTTTAAATAACTTCCTCTTCAGAAATCATAAGTTAATAATTGTGTTTTGATTTTTCAAGATTGATTTCATTTTCTAAGAATTAGTCATGATGTTACAAAGCGTATTTCGAGCTCGTATGATCTTTCAAAATAAATTGCTTAAGACAGATCTCGTAGAAGTCATGAAATGAGAGAACAAACCTGTAGAACTCCCTGAGGTTATTTCATTTCGGAGGCTTTTCTGTTTTCGAAGATTATTTGAACCGTGTTTAGCAATTATAATAATTAATCACTTGTGATCAATTTCATGATTGATATAATCGGATTTTCAAAAACATCAATGCAGTGGAATTTTTTTAATCGATGTTATATAACCAATGTAATTTAATCGTTATTAAAATTTTGTCATTTCAATCGTAAGTCGTTTAAATTTAAAAAATATATTCGATGTTAAAAAAATATATCTCAATATTAAAATTTATTGATTAGCATTATTTATCATCATTTTAGACTAAAAATTTATGAAGCTTAAGAATAATTCAAAAATGTTTGTTACTGATGTGATTATAAAATTATCATAATATTTGCTTTTTAAAAAAAAGGTTTGCGCTTAAAATTACGGCCATTCTCAAAATCGACATTCCCTATTTTCATTTTCGTTTCGCTTACATTGAATTAAATAATTCTTGCATAATATCTCTACGTTCTGTTATATAATACGCATCTTCTGGCTTATTATGCCATTGCCACTCCGTAAACATTTATATCCCCAGGGATCAAGTGACAAGCGTCACTCACATGACATTTTCATTTCTAAGGGAAAATCAGTATATTTGCAATTAATTTTTTATCATCACACTTTTATTCATGTGTTTCATTTGCAAAAGTTAAAATTATTGAAATACAAAACATGCGTAATTATCTTTCTTAACTAACAATCATAAGTTTTTTAAGTTAAATAAATCAATGCAAAAACAATTTGATCAAGAAAAAAAATTGACAATAAACATGATCAATTTTTAATTTTTCAAAAATGAATTATTTTACCATTAATATTTCGATCTTTTGCGTTTTTTTTCATGTCACTTTAGCAGAATTTATTTCCGCTAATCGTACTTGAAAAGTTAAATTTAAAGTTTTGACTTTTCACAATAAATAAGCTTTTTATTTTGTGAAATGAAGCGAAAAATCGTTTGATACCTGCACTATAGTCTGTGTTGGCCACTCTTAAATTAATGACTTTGTTTACTCTTAAAGAAAGTAAAATTGTCTTTTGAGTTATGTTCACTTTCATCAAGGTAGTACATTCATCTAAGTTTGTTTCTTTCTTTCATCGCTTATTTACAAAACGCAAAGCAATTTAGAGAATGAAAATTTTCTTTTTTGTATTTTCAACTCAATTAAGCAATTATCTTACGACGGAGTTAAATGTTTCTAAGAAAAGCGTGATCGAAGGTACCTTCATCATTTGGGGATTAACATTAAAGCGAGAAAGCTAATGACTTACAAGGCGACAAAAGTCTGTCATTGAAATGGCTAAATAAAAGCGAAATTTCTTATTATCTCTCATTACTTTTTAAAAGTAGCTCAGGTGACTCAAATGAAAATGACTCGAGTTTCTAACTTTGTTATACTTACTTTCATTCTCATTTCGTTTGAAAGTACTTATTTTTAACGTTTTAAAATATTAATTTTAATTTTATTCTCTTAATTTTTTTTTTATAACTCAGGCATTGCCGAAAAAGCAGATTTTCCTACAAAATGTTCTATTTCGCTCGAAAAAGCGAACAATTGTTCGAGTACTGTATTCATGGTTGGAAACAGAGAGTTAAAGTATCCACAAGATGTTAAAACGGAAGCTACTGAATTTTGCAAGTAAGTCACTGTGAAATTAATTTTTTTTTTTTGCTTCTTTAAATCGCTTTTCATTTCTTCTCATTAAATTTTTGCAGACTTTTAAACAACAATTACAAATGCTTACAAGAGCATTCGCGCTGCTACAAAGCTTTTCCGCGTCAAGCGTTTTCAATATTTTTGAGAGGAATAAAGCGAGAAATAAAGAATCAATGTTCTGCGAATGGCAAAAAAAGTGAGCAAATGATGTCTGAATTCACGAAATTAAATATTTTTTTGATTTTGAAAAAGCACTCGTAAAGCATTTCAAATGCGGCCAAGATTCGAAACACTTTGAACCGATAAACGTTTGCATGGATATCGCTTATGCTCAGTTTACTCACATCGAACGAGAGTTGAAAGCGGCCGATCAGATTCCGTGCGCTTGCTGCTCGTATCAATTGCTCAGCCAGTGTGTGCAGAAAAAAGGCGATGAAACGTGTCGCGAGAAAACTGGACCCGAAACCGGCGCATTCTTTGCCGGCATTGCACGCAATTATACGTCCGATCTGCTCGACTTTCTTTGTGGTAATTATCGATCGGTGAATCAATGCGAGCAAAAGCTACCGAAATGCGTGCAAGCGTTACGAGAAGTTGAAAAAACGTCGAAACCAACTTCGAAATCTGTGCTTTTTGTTCTGATTAAAATTGCTATGAATACAGTTAATTAATCACCATCAATTCAATTAATAAAATAAAATTATTATTTCATCAAGTAACAAAACTATGTATTTATGATTTGATTTTTATTAAAAAATTATAAGCTCATGATTAGAGAAATTTTGCTTTTCGAATATTTAAAACGCATGAATCTCATTTATAGTAAATGTCATTCTTAACTCTTTTCCATTTCATTTTCTTTTCAAATTAAGTTTTTTTTTCGTTTAACAAGCTTCTAGTTGTGATGCAATTCAACTGTTTAACAATTTTGCTACCCTGAAAATCTCGTGCTGTAAACAAATTTTAATTTAAGGAAGTAAGCAATTTATTCATGAGCGGCTAATTTGTTTGAATCTTTTTATTATTTGAAAAAAGTGTTAGGTAATATCTCATTGAATCACAGTTAATTCTTTTCAGTCACACTCAACATTGAATCAAAATTTACATTCGAATAATTACAATTGCATATAACAAAATATTTTAATTTTTACTTATTATGATCGCTTTGGCATTAACACAAAAAAGTATTAAATTAAAAAACACTCTTTGGAACCACATTTTCGTGAACATCTATTTGTTATTCTTTTAAATTTTTTGCTTTTTTTTTTAATTGACAAGATCGTACTACCGATTCAAAATAAAATTTTTTGATTATCGAAATTTTTTATTTTGAATCGATTGCGCGGCATTATTCGAAAATTTCCACGAAACACTAAAAACTGGTTAAATACTAGTGGAGAATTTCAGCAAAAATCTGAATGAATTTTACTCAGATCATCGAAGAAAATATAAGAAAGAAGGAAATCTTAATCACCTGACTTCTAGTTGAACGGCAAGAAAAATGTTAACTAGGCAGTCTGGAAGGCGAATGTGACTGCGCCGAACTTCTTTCTTTGTAGAAAACTTAAAGTTCTAATTAAATTTCTGAAGATTAATGTTAATAAAGACGTAGAAATAACAATTGACCACTTGAATAAATGTATTTCGTTTGAAAATATTCAAAATATTGCGTTAAAGCTTATCTACTCGGGTAATTCATTATTCATTCACACTAAAAAAACTTTATCTTCAATCTATGTCGAGATAAAAGTCCTCTGACGTTAAATGAATCATCTTAAAAATTAGCATTTTCCTTAATTTGTGAATTTATAAAATAATTTAAAAAAAGTTTTATTTCATCATTTTTCATTATTACATAATAAAACAATTTTGCAAGTGAGAACTCATAGATAGATAAGAAGCATTATTGATGACTTGCAAATGATTTCTCATTGAACTTTTTGTTTAGTAAATTTTTTTATTTTAATAATTTATTACATTTATTTATTACATAATTTTAACGTCACTTCACCTTCGAACACTTGATGTCATGAAGAACGCGACAAAAGTGTTTAATCAATCAAACGAAATGCGCAAAAATTTAAAAAAAAATTGTCATTAAAAATTAAAAAAGTTTTCCTACGTTAGCATAAATTTTGTTGAAGAGTAGAATTTTAGTAGATTTTATCTCGATTACACCAATAATAATGAAGCTGATAAACATTTATCTCTAAAAACTAGAAAAGTAAAGAAGGTGAAATCGAGGAAAAATTATTTTATTACAAAAATATATAAATGAAGAGAACTTTGCTTATCATGCATTTTATCTTACGCTGAAAGAGATCTAATTTGAAAATGACTCGCTTTTCTATATTGGTTATAGTTTCTCTTATTCTAGCTTATTCTAAGAGTAAGAATTTATTTGGTTTTCATTTTGAATTTAAAGAATGTTTAACATTTTGAATTTTTCCAATAGGCGATGCCGAAAAAGCAGAATTTCCAACAAAGTGTCCCGTTTCGATCGAAAAAGCAGACAAATGCGCGAGTATTGTATTCATGATTGGAAACAGAGAGATAAAGTATCCACAAGATCCTAAAACAGAAGCTACTGAATTTTGCAAGTAAGTCGCTGTGAAATTAATTTTTTGTTTCTTTAAATCGCTTTTAATTTCTTCTCATTAATGTCGAAATTTTTTGCAGACTTTTAAACAACAATTACAAATGCTTACAGCAGCATTCGCGCTGCTACAAATCGTTTCCACGTCAAGCGTTTTCAGTATTTTTGAGAGGAGTGAAGCGTGAAATAAAGAATCAATGTACTGCGAATGGAAAAAAAAGTAAGCAAATGATATCTGAATTCACAGAATTAAACGTTTTTTGATTTTAAATAGCATTGGTGAAGCATTTCAAATGCGCGACGGATAAGAAAAATTTTGAGCCAATAAACGCTTGCATGGACAAACTTTATGTTCAACTTAATTACATTGAAAAGGAAGTTAAAGTAGCAGATCAATTACCAGGCACCTGTTGCGCCTTTCTTTTGATAAAACAATGTTTGAAGAAAAACGGCGATGAAGTTTGTCGTGCGAAAACTCAACTCGAAACAGGCGCATTTTTGGCCGGAATCTCGCACAACTATACAGCGGATGCCTTTGACTTTATTTGCGGTAATTATCAAACAGTGGATTACTGCGAACAAAAATTACCGAAATTGATGCAAAAAATACGCGAACTCGAAAAATCTGCGAAACCGACATCCAAATCGATCCTCTTTTCTACGGTTAAAATAGCAATCAATTCTGTCAATTGATCTTTGTTTATATTAATGTTTAAAAATTTAAAAATATTTTACATAAAATTTTCAGCCACTAAATTTAATGAGGCGTGTTTGAAAACTAACATAAGTTTGATTTGCTTGAAATTAAAAATGTGAAATTTTATCGAATTGATTTTCGTGTTGCTTCCGCGTTTTAAACGCTTTTTTCTTTGTAAAATAATTGTGCATCGATCGATTAAAGAGCGATTCTCGCATTTCATCGCCACTCTTTTGCACCAAGCCGCTCAAAACGCTTGATTTGTTTTGCAGCAAAATGTAAGGAGCTTCAAATTCAACGATACGCCCACTTTCGATTATCTTGAAAAAGCTGTTAAAACAATGAGCAAACATTTTGTAACTTACAAGCACTCGATCACAATCACAAATTCGATTTAGTCGATGTGTAACGATTAAAAATGTGCAATGTTTAAATTTTTCTCGAATTTTCGAATGAATAAACGCGTCGATCTCAAAATTTACGCCAGCTGCATTATCTTCTACGATGACGATTTTTGAATCGCGCAAAATGATTCGCGCTAAGCAGACAAGCTGCCGCAGGTCAATGCTTAAATTACTTTCATTTCCAAACACAAACGTTTTTTTGAATTCCGTAACAGCCTCTTTAAGTCGAGTCTCTTCTAAAACTTTATCCAAATCCTCATCCGAGAACTCATTAAATGGGTCGATGTTAAACCTGAGAGTCCCAGAAAAAATCGCAGAATTTCTTGGCATGATGCTCAATTTTTTTCTAAGATCATGAAGTCCGATGTCTTGAATATCGATACCATCAATCACAATCGATCCATCTGGTTCGATAAGTCGAAAGAGACAATCTGTGATTGGACTTTTGCAAGCGCTTCTAACATCGAAAATCGCAATTTTTTCGCCGCCTTTAATTACAAAATTCAAATTTGACAGAAAATACTTTGCTGAATGCTCGTGCAAGAAAACCGAATTAAAACCAATTCTTCCTTCTGCAGGCCATTGAGGCTCCGGTTTACTTTTTATAGGACTTTCTAATTCTGCCTCTTTCGGAAGCTTCTTATAGTCGATTATTATCTCAACGGCGTTCATCTCCATCTCTAGCTCAGAAGACTGTTTCATGAGCCATTGTAAAATTCCGGTCAACGACAATGCAGATAGCAACGCGAGTCCTGCTTTTCCACCAGTTACGCCTGTTTTCACAATGTTTTTTACATAATAAGAAGTCATTTTAAATTTTTCGAGCTCACCTGCTGGAAAAGCAATCAGAACAGAAATAACGATGACGATATAAGTGAGTGAAATTAAATCTGCGGCTACACCCAAAGCTCCTGAGTGTGCTGCAAGTAAGAACTGTGCCATTGTGTGATCATTTAAGTCAGTGTAAAATTTTTTTCGAAATATTTCTTTGCTTTTAAATGCTCGTAAAACTTTTAATCCGATGATAGTGTCATTCATGTGATAGTAAATAGAATTTCGTGCTATGAGCATAAAATTTTAATGCGTGAAAAGAGAGAACAACTTACTCTTTGCTTCGAAATGTTTTATGTCAAGCGCAGAATTGATATAAAATTTTCGCCATTTCAAAACGATTAGAGCTACGAGTAAGGCTGGGATTATCAAAAATGGTTTTACGATTGAGACCACCACAAAAGTTCCCAATATGTTCAATAACGTCTGAAAAAAGAAGCGATAACCTCAGGAGTGTGAAGTTTTCGCTTACCATAGTAAAACCAAAAGCTGTTTCGGGCAGAATTTCGTCGACGATCTTAAGCGTGTTCGAGAAATTATCTAAAATTCGTGCTTCGATTTTAAATTAAAGTCAAGAAAAAAATTATAAAATTATAATTTTAAATATTACTTTACCCGTTGAAATTTTACGAAACGTAGATAAAGGTGACCGCAAAACTCTATAAAACATCTTATCGTGAAGATTTACTGCGGAATTCGAGCAGACAAAAAAGAATGCAATCGATCGTAAAAATGTGGAGATAAACAGCGAAGTAATTAGACATATGAAAACAATTATAAAGTGTCTATTGTAATAAAACGTAGAATAAACTTCTTTATCATTCATAGAATCGGTCGAATTATGTGATTTCCAAGAAGAGTTAGAACTTTTAGCGAAATGCTCTTTATATAATACATCTTCGCTTTTTGTCCATGCGGCAAGCCAAAAATCGCTAAAACATAAAATTGTCTGCGATATGATTGCTGTGGTAAAAACTACAAGCAAGGAGAAAACGTTTGCTCCTGATTTCACATATTGCCAATACACTTTTGCTTTAACAGCGCAAAATTGTTTATATTCTTCAACAAGTTTAAATGTTTTCTCAAAATTAGCGTCAGATTCGTTGATCTCGGAAATAGAAAAAAATAAGTTCGATGATCTTTGAAGATGATCATAATCTGGATTAGTGCTAACTTCTTCACAGCGCTTAATTGCTTTTTTGTTGACTTGTACATAATCAGTAAAATCAAAACCATCGTCAATGAGCTTCGCATATGTGCCACACGCAATAGCTTTTCCATTGTTTAATATAAGAATTTGATCGGCTTTGCCGATGAATTGAATTCGACAGGTGATATAAATGCGAGATTTAGTTTTAAGATAATCAGTAATGCACCTAAAATGAGATGAGATAGACGAGATAGAGCAAAAATTTTTCTCACTTGTCGAAAATAAATTCTGCGGTTGATGGATCTAATGAAAAGAGAGGATCGTCTAGCAAATAAATATCAGCATCTGAGTAAATTGCTCTAAAATGAAAAGAAAAATGATTACAAATTGTAATGAGATCAACGAACCTTGCCAAAGAAATTTTCGCCTTTAATTGATCGCTAATAGCAACGCCAGTTTCATTAACAAATGTTTGATCACCAAAAGCAAGTGATTGTAAATCTTTTATCAAAGCGGTTACATAAACCACTTTCTTATATTTTTCTTCATCAAAATCGCTACCGAAAATAATATTGCCACGGATACTATCGTTGAATACCCATGGCTCTTGAGGTGCATACGCTACTTTTCCCTTCACTGATTTATAACCACTGTAATGAGATAATTCATCGAGAATTGCCATTAATAACGAACTTTTACCACTTCCAGCTAAACCAATCACCGCGAACAACTGTGATCGCCTCAAATCTATGTGAATATTTTTTACACACGGCTCTTTGGAATCCTTGTTCCACCAGGCAGTAAATTTTTGCAATGAAATTGTTCCGGAAAATTCAGCTGAACAAAATTGTAATGAACTTTGTTGAAATGTTGAAGGAATTTGCTTTTCATTCAAAAACAAAAGCTTCTAAATATTTGATTGATTATTTCAAGTTGTGGTCAGTGAGAGAACATACTTGCGTCCTTTTTAAGCTGTCAAAATTTTCTACGAAAACTGTAATTGCATTTGGTAACAAATTAGTGAATGTCGATTGTAAAATGTTTAGAAACGCATAGGTTACGAATACAGTTTCTGCCTTCAATTTGCCGCCGCTATAAACGTATGTCACGAAGCAAGACAGAAGCAAAATTTTGGTCGTAATAGAAAACAATGACAAATTGAGCGCTTTTATCAGAAAAGCCACACGAATTTTGCCGACTTCAATCCTGTAAAAGTCAAAAATTTAAATGCCAAAGATAATCGAAAGTATTTTCATACATAAAACAAAGTTTAAAAATATTAATCTGGATTACGGAGTAAGACTTGATAACAATTGGGTTCGTGCTCTTCGTGAGTAACAATATTGAAAATCTATTATTGCCCTGATGATGGCTTTAACGAAGCCGAAACTAGTTGGCTTTTAATAAAAATTAATTTTTGTTTTAATAGTTTGTATATTTTACGTCAAAGTAAAAGGTGTGAAAAAGAATCTGATTAATTTAAATGCCAGATACTCAAAATCATATTCACATTATTCTATTCATTGCGCTACTTATGTTAAGTTGTTTCTCAAGTTAAGTTTAATAAATTAAATTAATTTCTGAATTTAAAATGTTCAATCAAACGTACTTTCTGATTTTAGCGATTCGATTAGAAAACGGCTTTTCCCACGCGTACATCTTGATAATTTCGATATTATCGAAAATTTCTCTTTTCGAATGAATTCTTTCTTCTGTTTGTAAAAACTTTTTAAATTCGATTCTCTTCAAACTTTTTCCTATAACCGCTTGAAGTGGAACAAAAAGCAAAAGAATTGCAATTGCGATCAAACTCGATTTTCCGATACATTTCCAGAGAATAATTATTACAATAATCGTTTGAATTGGTGCCAAAATAAGATGGAAAATGCATAATGGAAGCTAAGAAAATGAGCCAAAACGATGAAATTTTTTATTTTTTCGACTCTTTACCTGTTCGAGTTTGTTCAGATCAAACGCTGCCATTCGATCGATTTCATTGATTACACTTTTCGACGATTGCTCATTTAGTTTTAAAACTTTTTCGTAAATTAAACCTGTGCAAGCGATTCGTATTCGCATACCAAAGCGTGCACAGTATAGCGAGTATATGTGATGTATTGTGATATAGAAAGCTGTGCAAAAGCAAATGCCTGCAGCGGATAAATAAACAATTTGTGATGCGACGGATCTCGGATCACTGAAAAATCGGATAACAATTCCAAGAAGAATCGGTTGAGTGACTCGAATAATCCATTCCTGAAAAAATAAGCAAAAATTAGTTGTTTGGTTGATTAAAAAAGTCTCACCTTTAAGATTGCAGCCAAAAGAAGAAGCAGAAATTCGAGGCGGAAAACTCGTGCAATTGCTTTAATTAAGTTCGGTCTTTTTGAATTGAGTTGTTTCGACCATTCACTTAGTGATCAAGTGAAATAAAAAACGCTAGGGAATATTTCTTAAATACCTTTCAAGTTTACTAGACAAAAATTGGCTCTCATCGTTTACGGAGCACTCAAAAAGCTCTTTATAATCTAAAAGCTCGTGATATCTTCGATAAAATAATGAAAATGTCCATCTGAAAAAAAGGAAAATTCGTTCATATCGATCTTTAGTCATTGGATATTGAAATAAAGCAACTTTAAAGCTATAGTGCAGTCAAAATATGTTGTGTGAATCATGCATAAAATTCATTATTTTATTGTGATAAGTATTTTTAAAAAGTAAGAGTGAAAACTGTGAGAATAAAATAAAATTAAGGCAAAATAAGAAGTGAACAAATTGTTTAACTTGATATTTAAAGCTTATGTCATCCTCATAATTTTATCATTAAATAAATTTTTCATTCTTGCTATGTATAACTCTAAATACGAAAATAAAATGAAATCTTTCATTGACGTATTATTATCGTTATTTAAACCGTGAATACAATGAAAGTCGTAAAATCTGACAATATGACTTGGTGTCAGTCACGTTCGCGCTTTGTCATCACATCCGCCTCTACTAATAACAAAGATAATGAAAACAAATTTATGAAAATCTGGAGACTAAAAATGAACAAAAGTATCAACTTCTTAGGATCTATTCTTAAACAATTTTCTTTTGATCTATAACTTAAATAAATCGAATCTTAAATAACTGATTGCGTTTGCGGCTAGGAGAAGCTTTTATGTTATTCATTTGGGTTTAAAAACGTAAAATACAATGAATACAAATTCTCACTGAAAATAAAGTTTCGAAAAAATATTGATGCTATCCCACGACCACCGTTTTGCAATCTTCGCGTTGTTTTCCATTCCTCTTACGAAACCAATTCAATTAAATCAATCGTAATCACTTGTTTGTGTCGAAAGTAGAACGAGGCGTAATCAATTCAATGCAAACATTGTTTTCGTGTTGAAACCAAGCTTAAGTTAGGCATCAAGCCATTCACTCATTTAATCAAATATGTCGATAATTATTTTAAAAAACCATCAACTAAACACTTTACTTAAATTTTACATTTTCTTATTTAATTTGGTTAATATAATTTAAAAAACTTATTCAATCGTCGAATGCTTGCGGAGAAAATCGAATGCAACAACAGATTGCTTTAATGCTCTGAGCTTGTCTTTTATCACTAAAATGCATTCTTTCTCGTCGAATGCTTAATTGAAAATCAAGTGAATGATAGTTTTAATTAAATATTATTATCACAAATTTTGAAGTTTTCTTCGAAATGATAAAAGTTTTTATCACCACTTCAAATTATTTAAGTAGAAAAGAGCAAATACACATACCAATCGGTTCAAAATAATTTTTTACTTCACTTTAAATTTGCATTGCCTCAGAGTAATTATAACGAAAGATGTTTGCCATGAATAAACTATCGCATTTCAAACAAAAAAATTAAATTAGTAAAACAGAATTCTGGAGTTTTTATTGTAAAAACCATCAAAATTTAGAAAATACGCAAATGATGTGACATGCATAAATAAAATTTTCACATTGAAATTTTTACATTTTGAACAATTTTTCATGCTTTTAAGTTTACCAGCTTATTGAAAAAGTTGATTTTATACATTTAAAAAGAAAAATAGCCTTTAATGTCATAAGAAAACTCTATGCAGCACAATACTTTCACTTTTCGACTCGTAAGCAATAGCAAATCTGATTGACATAAGACTGTTGTAATTTGTCTATTTCGTATCAATATTTTTAGAATATTTGCAGATGAATTTCATAAATGGAAAGGCCAAGATCAAATCTATCGTAAGGCAATAAAACAAATTATGTCTCCTTTTATAATCGTGCTTATGATTTTATTTATAAATTCACAATTCTTATAAATTCTCGAAATATTTAGAATTATATAGCACCTCGACGAAGTCTACGTTTGTACTTTGACACAATAATAAAGAAAACGAGTCAACTTATTAGAGTTTTATAATGGATTGCAATCAAAACACTTCGTGTTTATCAAGAAAAACATTTTTGTTTCTCAAGCAACTTTAACTTTTCAATTCGCGTAACAGTGTTAACGTCAATGTAAACATTTCACTTTTCAACAAGTGTAAGATGAATTGCTCGCAAATTTTTGAGTAAGATCGTTCAAAAAACATTTAATTGATAAATGCGTATGAAAAAATGATTTTGAATTTGCAAACATTCAAGGTGAACTTTGGATTAATTTAATTCTTTTTTAAATGAATTTTAAGTTTTTAAATTGACTCTTTTTGAAACATGATAAAAATGATTCTAAGTGCTAGAGTGGAAAGGCTGCATTTCGTAGCTAAAATTTGAATCAAATTGACTCAAATTACTTTTTGACGTATTAATGATAATAGCAATGAATTGTGATTTTGGTCAAAGATGGGATTTTGAATTAAATAATTGCACTACGATTGCTGAGGAAGAGACCACACAAAGCATAAACATTTACTTGCTGGTGGTGCTTGTGAGCGTTGGTCTAATTATAATGCTATTACTCGCTACTTATTTCCTAATTTTTCTATTCACTTGTTGCATGAAAATGATCGAAGAAAATACTTTCAACCCGAGCTCATCACAACATGAGCCCAGTGTTATTTCAAGCAACAGTCTGTATCAAATCGAGGATGATAATCCGCCCGCTTATGACGAATTATCGAGTGAGTGTCCGAGCTATGAAACTGCGATACAAAAGGAAGTGGTGCTCGCTGGTGTATTAACTAATCATCTTAAAACAATGTGCGAAGAGAAAAACTGAAATCACCTGCCACCATATGCATTTTCTATGTATTTTGAAGAAAATGAGAAAATTAAAATTTTTAAATGTCTTCGCCTTTTCCCTTCGTCTCTGCATAATCGTACAGCTTATAAAGGAAATTTTATTTCAAACAGAATTATACTTTTTAAAAATTTCTTATTAAATGATGTAAAAATAAATTTAATCACCGAACGCCTTTTCACTTTTCTTGAATGTTTTAGTATTAAAAATTTGAGGAAAGTTCTGAAATTTTTCGGACATTTGTAACGCTACGATTGAAAAATCGAAAGCGTTGCGTTCTACAGCCACAACGATAAAATGAGAATCTCGTAGAACGCGCCACTCGCTTCTCGCAATTTCTACTCGATTCTGGTTTGCGGTTGAACGCAATTGAAATTAAACGCGAGGCTCGCCTCGCGAACAAAGCAAACGCAAACGCACTGCGCTCTCAATTTGCACACAAACACTGAATCGCGTGAAACGCGATTTGCACTTTTTTCTTTTTTGTGCTGGTTTCTATTTTCAAATTCACACAAATTTGATCACTGCTCTAATGCAAGCGCCGTTTTCCCTGTATTTTCTCGCGAACAAAAGGTAAATGAGACCGATTTACTCATTAAGCCGTAATCGTATTCAACGCAATCATTCAATCGACAGCGGCATCGGCACCAACATCGGAAACGCGTCCGTATCCGAGGTGATTGCCGCACGTAACAGCGATGAGAACACTCGTTCGCTCGGTCTGATCGCCCCCAGCCACTGGTCACACACTGTTCCGCATCACATGCCGTGGGCCACCACTTCTCTCGCATTCTGTAATGAGAGCAGCACGAATGCGGCCGTAATGAGATTCACAGCCGAAACTAATCCAGTGACAACTGCAATTCAACAGCAA
This sequence comes from Dinothrombium tinctorium, assembly GCA_003675995.1. Classification (NCBI taxonomy): domain Eukaryota; kingdom Metazoa; phylum Arthropoda; class Arachnida; order Trombidiformes; family Trombidiidae; genus Dinothrombium; species Dinothrombium tinctorium. The sequence goes on along the minus strand of NCKU01002773.1, from coordinate 3,882 downwards.
CTATCCGCTTCACTTCCAACTTACTTCTCGCCGTACTTCTCTCCCGATCCTTGCACATCTCAAACTGCTACCGAATGGGAATTACACCACGGTAACGGTGGCCGCAGTTTAAAATGTAACAAACACTTGAAGCGAAGAAGCAGTTCGGACGATGACGACGACGACGAAACTTTGAGGCAACCGCCTACCAAACAGTACATAAGTGAAGCTAAAGTGGCCGCTCGTTTTGGTGCCATGTCACTAGACAATCATCACGATCTGCCTATCATCGAAGAACCTGAAGAAGAAAATGAGGAAGCCATGAACGACAGTAATCGGTCTCCAAATCTGGTTGTATGCGAAGAGATTCAACAAACTTTTGGTGCTAAAACCGCTGTCGACAAAGTGTTTAGAGAAGAAATTGAAAAATCATCGAAAGCAGTTGTTCTCTGGCAGCCGAGTATCTTTCCTTTACTGACCGCATCTGAAGAAAAAGAAATTGAAAGTTGTTACAGCGTCGAATTAAACGATGATGATTCCGTAGATAAAGCATTACGAAAAACAGATGAAATGGAGGCCCTCGAGAATCTGGATGAAGATGAGATAAGCAACGATATGGATGAAAGTGATATGATGTGAAAAGAAAACACAATTGTTGTGAAAATTTTCAAACTGTTCAATATGTTCACATTTGTACAAAGTTGAAATTCATTTTATATACAAAATCTAAAAATTACACTATGCAAACTTTGCATAGTGGGTCTAATAAATATCTACGATCGTTTGAGCTTTCAACGGTTCACACAACGATTCAATAAAAGAGTTGCCATTGATTAATTTCGTTGTCGCGATAATGAATTCCACATTTACTAAAGGTACATATGTTAGTTATGTCATCGCAATATAAATGATACTTACATTCTTCTTGCTGCGATAAAAATCTTAGCGCAGAAATCTCAGCATAAGTGCATCCTCCGAGAAAGAACACTAAAAATACTCGTTGATCGTCAACAATTCCTGATTGCGTGGAAGAGCCAGAACTTCTTCGCTTTCTCAATCCTGCTGGAATGTGTTGAATCTCTTCTATCGTAGGTTCAGGTAGCAATTTCAATGCATCTGTGATCGCTCTCCATCCGGGCTGAACCAGAAACTGCGCCAATCTTGCTGATATCGGTGCGTATCCACTATGCACATATGGAATGTCGGTTGGGTTTTTCTCATCAACTTTTTCTGCAGTCAATCGAAGCGTTTTTCGCAAAACATTGTAAGGTCTCGTGAAACTGGTTGATACTTTGAAAAGACCTGCTTTTTCTAAATTATAAAGGGTCAAAGCGTGATGAAAACCATAAGTTTGAAGTATTTCTCTCTTGTAATGATCTAAAACTTTAGGCTTTAAACCGTTCGTAATCGATTGAATACAAATCAAGCGTAAAACTTTGTTCAACGGTTCTTCTCTTGCTATACAGTCTTCAATATATGGATGTATTTTGTCATTGCTGGTTGTAAGAAATTCTTGTTCAACTTGTAGATTTTCGCGAAATTCTTCGGTGTCGGTGGTCTCTTTAATTAATTCAACAATTGAGATGTGATTTGCGAGTGCTTTACGAACCGATTGTAAATGTGGAAGTTTCTCGACAAACAGCTTTAATTCACCAACACTCTTTGCTTGATCCAACTCTTGCTTTTGAGCAGTGAGTTGTTTAGCCGTTTTATTTAAAACTGGTGCGACAGCGTTAAAGTTTTTATCTCTAATTTCAGAATACAATTGTTCACCAGAATTTAAAGTAAATCGCATCGTTTCGCCACAAACGTCATTTTTATTATCTTCGTTTGGTTGTGCGAATTTCTCGGACGGCAGTTTAACGCTGTTGTTTTTTATGTTATAAAGTTCATCAATTAAGCCTTCATAAGTCAATTGTGTTACTAAAGGTGAAAGCAGATCAACGCTTCGATCGAGCAACAAAAGACAATCTATTTGAGGAGTAATTTGCACTTCTTTACCGGCCAATTCTCTACGCATTCTAACAATCAAATCAAACACTTGTTTCGCAGATTTTCCCTGTCCATAAACATTTGGTATTATACCGAAAAGAGATTGAAGAGTCATTATAGCTTTTGCTGCGTGAAAAAGCGATGTATAATCATTGTTCACTACACATTCTTTGAACGCGTAGTTCATTTCCAATGACATAACATCGGAATCAATGGGAAATAATTCAACAGCGTATTCTTCTATCGAAGTGAAATTACCGAACACACCGAGCTCTTGAAGCTTGCGTTCGCAGAGGAAACTTTTTCTCGGCATAAACAAAATGTGAAATTTAAAATGCTTGTCTTCTTTTTTGATATTATCGGCGATGATTTGCATCAAAGACAATTCTGGTCTAATGATGTAAACCACATTCACAGCTTTAATGGGCGGCAATTTACCCGATCGTAGAGGAATCATTTGAATGCAACCCTGTTGCAAAAGAAACGTGTACTCAGCCAAAAGTCCAAACGGTCCCATCAATGCATTGTCCCAAACGATGGTCTAAAAGAAAAAGCAATTGCAAGTTGTCAACCATCGAGTGTACACAAATTTCAACGACAGTTGATTTAACTGCCAGTTGAATGAAACAAACCTTCGTTCCGTCGTATTTTGCAAAGCAATCGACGAGTTCACGTTTTGCGACCTCTTTGAGAAGTCCGACATTAATACGACCCGAAGAAAGATGCGAAGACATTTCCGGCGTACGACGGTTCGCAATGTGGACGTTCGCTGTTTGGTTTTCTGGTTTCTTGTGTTTGGGGGCGTAGATTTATTACGCCATTTTGCCGATTTTGTATTAATATGAATTGCGAGAGATGCTTGCAAAAATTTAATTCTGAAAATGATAATATTCAATGTCTATTTTTAAATATTTAGGGACTAGGATTATAGGGTCAGGGAGGTTATATTATCTAGTAAATTTTATTTTTAATTTCTTCACATTTATATCTTCTTGTTTCAAAATAACAAAACATAGTGTCGAGTAAATCATTGTTCAAACTTGAATAAGCTCTTCTAATAATCTCTTCCGCATACAAGTGTGTCTAGTGTTCATTTTGTTAAAATTATCCTTTTTTAAAAATATCCTCTCAACCAGACTTCAGCAGAAAGAAAAATCTTAATTAAAAAATTTGATTTTTAATGAAATTTATTCATTACTATGAAAGTTTTGAGTTATCTTTATTAAATTTAATTGAACCGCGATAAGTGATTAAACAAGGAAAATGTAAATTTTAATATATTTAATAGTTTAATTTTATCATATCACTTAAAGATAAGTAATAATAATAAGTTTTAAGTCGAAAGCAAGCGAACTCACTATTTTTCCATCACAATTTCAATTTTTAGTCATTTTATTTTTGATCAAGTTTCATTACCAGATATTCTAAAATATTTATGGACAAATTTTTCACTGTAATTATCTTTAGAAACTGGAAATATTTCAGATTTTACAAAGAAGCAAACAAAAATAATTATTTCAGCATCCTTGCTTTTGATAGAGAAGCTTTTTCACATCAAAAGAATAAGCAATAGGAACTATAGTAATACAATAGCTGCTTTTGCGAAAAGTCCATTTAGGCTCAGCGATACACATTCATACTCGCAAGAAGTTCAATTACCATAAAATGTGATGTTGTCGAAGTATAACATTAATAAACTAATCGCGATAGAAAGAACAATGCGCTTCAAGTATAGCAGCTTCTATAATGAAAAAGAAAACATGAAATTAAAAATAAAATTCACTAAAAATCAACATACATACACTACTAGTTCCAATTCGTTTGAGACCATCATTTTCATTACTTCAAAAGCACGAATAATACCAATACCAACTACTTGACAGCTTCTTTGTAATCTTCAAATAATAATTT
>NCKU01002772.1:0-17585 GCA_003675995.1 Dinothrombium tinctorium | reverse complement strand
TAAGTAAAAGCATCAATTTATTATTTTCAAGAACAAACGTAAATTATTTATCAATATGTGTTAATTGTGTCAATAAATATTGCAATTTAGTGATATTGCATTCATTTATCAGTTTCACAGAAACTATTAAATATGTATATGGAATCGCATTTGGTAAGTTGCATAAACATCACCACCTTTACATAAACATTAACGGCACACACTTACACATATGTCGAGTTTTAAAAAACCAGACCAATTTTGTAAATTCATATGTCACTTAACGCATTACCTCACAACATGCAGCAAAGAGGACTAAAGAGGACGAAATAAGATGCTATGCCGTTCAATTCGAGGTGTAAAAATATGCTGCGATGTGTGTCAGAAAACAATGGATCACTGCAGATCAGTGTTGCTCAACAAATTAGTGTGAATGAAGAAAGTGAAATATATGAATGAAATTAAACTTTGCAATTAGAATTTACAAATGACAACACAAGCAGTGTACTATTGAAAATTTTCTCATAAATTTGTTTGATGAAATAAAGAAAAAATGAGCTCAACATATTTTGAATACAAATTATTCTTCAAAATTTATCGTTGATTTTAACATTTAACTGTTGTTAAGTGAATAATGCAGCAAAAATGAAAAATTTATTGAAAATATATTAATAATTGTGCAACTTACAACTGAATGAATTTATTCCGAAAGGGCCTTTCTAATAAAATATGCCTTTCGGAATAAATCTATTCAATTGTGTTTATGTCATCCATTGTTACATCTAACATGTTATGATTTTAAGTCGTAGAAATGCGGAAAACTATTACATTTCTCTTTAAACATTGATTTTTACTTTTATTTTATTAGATTTTTAGTAAAGTTGAACTTTAAATGTAAGTTTTTGATTTAGTCAAAATTATAAAAATTTGAAATAAAAACTTTCCGAAATTCAAGAACGTGTTTTAAAACAGAAATGCATAAAGTAAAAAAGTTTGAGACTTTTGGAAAGACCGATTTTATATGACTAACCCAAAGAATTCCTCATTCGCCCATACATTTAACATCAAAATTTTCAATTTCCTTGCTATAAAAAAATTTTGCGTTTTCCAAAATTTAAAGGATGTAAATGTAAACTTTATTTTGCATACTGTGAAGCTTCTTTCGCAGCAAATTTAGTTTTTATACACAGTTTAAATATTTTTTTAGTCGCTTATAAATCAAGAAAAAAGATGCAAAACGTTTTCAGCGCTCTTCTTGTTCTTTGCCTTTTCTTAACTATTTGTTTACCTGTTGTCAACACCCGCTTTGGATTCCTCTATGGTAAGGGTTATTATACGGTTGGCGAAATTTTAAGTCGTAATACTATGGTGGGATCAAAAAGAAAATTTGATAAACAAGTAATTTCTTTGGATAAAATAAAAACCAAAAAATAAAAAATGTATTTGTAAAATTAACTTGTAAGCTTATTTCAATACTTTCTGTATATCCAAATTTTAAAAATATTTTGAAAATACCGTTTTGCTTTCCGCAAAAATTGTAGCGTTTTTTCCTGGATTTAAAGGATGTAAATTCATAATAAATTATGTTCATTGTGAAGCTTTCTTTGACAAAAAATAACTCTTTACACAGCATTTATACATTTTTTAGTTGAGCAAATAAGTGGATCAAATATGAAATACTTTCTCATCATATCTCATCTAATTGTTCTTTGCCTTTTCTTATTAATTTGTTTCCCTGTTGTTAACGCTCGCTTTGGATATGGATTTCGTTTTGGCACTGGTCCTTTATATCGTTGGCGTCTACGTTATTGACGAGCGTTCGATGAAAAATTTTATAAACAAGTAATTCCTTTGTTTATTTGCTGATAAAATTGATTTGTAAACATATTTTTACTACCTTTATTTTAAAAATATTTTCGATTATTTCATGTGTGCTACGAATATAAAGCAGCTTGTTTGCTAACTCGACCTAACACTTTATGTTCAATTTTATACTATTTTGATAAGCGTTAAAATTGCGTGTGGTTGATTTTTCCGACTCCATTTCTCACTATCTTCACAATCGGCTTCGATCTTCCTTTATATAAGCAGGCAACATTCAATGATTGTTCGCCTAACAAATCGGTCCTTATTGAAAAGCGTGACTCCACTTGTGCTACTTTTATTAATGCTTCGCTGCCATTGAGTTAAATACTAAAACAGAATAAAGCGATTGAAAATATCAATACGCAAAGTTATCTCTACAAATATATGTAATTGCTTGAAGTTGGTATTTTTCATGTTCAAAAAGTTTATTGAAATAAGAAAACATGTTTTTATGAATGAACAACAAAACAGATTCACACCCTTTTAAGGATCTATTCAATTTTGATATTTGTTGATTTGATATTTGATATAATTTTGCATCCAATCCATAAATAGACGATAAATTTTTTGAAATAATGTAACAATTAATATTCTTATGCCTTTTCACTCATACTTCTTCAATGAAACTTTCGAACACTGTTTAAGATGCAAAAATTTTTGTTTTTGTCGAAACAATTATTGAAAATATCATTTTACGCCACAATTTTTCGATAATTTCGTATTATTCATGTCTATTGTGGTTTTTAATGAATATAAATTTAAAAAATTGAATTTAATAATTTAAAATTTTGTAATTAAAATTTCGATAAAATTTTCAGAATCCTTGTATTAATATATTTACCAGCGTTTATTCCGAAAGTAAAATCAATGTGATTCCAACTTGGATCTGGCACTATGTATTCGTCTAAAAGCGGCACTGAAAATTGAGAAAAAAATTATTTAAGTAATAAGACGAAGTGAAACCACACCTTTAAGTTTTTGCTTCAATATTTCAACATCTTCCACGTCCGATAATAAATCATTTTTGCTATAGATGAGCGCAATATTTTGAGATTTGATACGACTCAAGTCATAAACAGGTGGCATGGGCTGATAAAAATTTTTTAAAATTAATTTCAAAGCGATTAGCGATTGATTTGATTACCTGATTATATTTTACTAGATTTTGATTGATGCCATAATCAAACTTTTGAAAATTTTTGCTTTTCATCAATTGAATAAAATGAAGCGCATTCCACTTGGAGGTTCCGGCTGGCAAATGTTGCGAATAAACGCCTAAACGAGTGAAATTTGTTTCTTTCTTGTTGAAACCAACGAAAGCGAAAATAATATTTCGACAAAATATTGTCGAATCAAATTTTGTGAAAAATAAATTCAATCGAAAATTGCAAAAATATTTCGTTAAACGACTTGACCACGATTTATCGATGAAAACTGAGCCTTTCGATCTAAATATTGAAATTTGACATCTGCAATTGATCTGTGAGTTAATAAATAATATTCTCACTTGAAAAGTCTGTTAAAAATTATTGTTTTAGAAAGCTTAACGAGCGGTGATCTCGTATTGTTCATGCTTGTAATCGGAGCCAAAGCAACGAAAGGTTTTATGTACTTCGAAAAGTGCGGCTTTTCTGAAAGAAGCGCGAACATAATCATCGTTCCTTGCGAGTGACCGACGTACCCAAGTGTCGCTGAAATGAAATATTTGTTTACAGCGTTGAAAGTTGTTTCTCCTTACAATGATTTGTTATTTTAAGAATGTGGTTGATAACTGCTGGTAGATCATATTGAGCCATTTCACTAAACGTGAATTCCCAAAATTTTTCATTCGATGCTTTGAGAATTGTGTGATTTAGCGAGTAACGATTACCGCGCGAATTGCATAACCACACATCATAACCACGTTTGCTCAATTCAAAACCTAAATTATTTCCGACTACCGACATATTTTCATTTATGTTTCCACCAGGAGAATTGATGAGAAAAGAAGCGCTCGATGCAACAAAACCATGTTGCAAAAGAATTGGTTTCTTCCTGCCATTGATTTTCGGATTGACAATTCGATGTACTGTTAAAATATAGCCATCCGCAGTAGTGACTAAATGTTCTTCGGCTGTAAAACCGCGCGAAAGGATGATTTCAACGGCTGTTCTATTCGCATCAGTTTCTCCCCGAACTATAAAGTACTGAAGAAGAGAAAGCAACACTAAAATTACAACATAAATTCGCATTGCGTTTAAATGTTTGAGTGTAGTTTTGAGTAAAAATGTTTTAAATACGCCCTTTATCAATTCCTCGTTATCGGCTTTATTACCATTTCAAGTAATTGTATTTGATTCAATTTTGTTTAAGCTGAAATCAAACTCTGAAAGAGAAGATAAAACAATCATTTTTATTGTCTCTCATTTTCAATCAAAATTCTTCGCAACGATTTAATTTTTAAATCTTTTTTGCTTTGGTTTTTCATTCAAATGATAAATAAGCGTAAGATCATTTTCGTCAGTAACAAAATATGATTAAATTAATAGAATCTCAGATAGGTAAAAATCGTTGCTCTATTCCCGGAACTTTATTATTTCAGATGACACCTAATTTACTTTTTAATTTTTTATCTTGATATACGCAAGCAAAACGCATGATCTGAACTTTTTGTTTTGCAATGATTGACTAATATGAACGAGAAGCTTTTCGTAAGAAGCATTTTCAATTGATTTTTAATTAATTATTTAATGACACACATTGATATATTGACATACAAAAAGTTACTTCAAACTGTTTTAATTTTTATTTTATTTTATTTTATTTCAATGTAAAATTCAACTAAATTTCAAAATGTAAACATTTATGTGCGAATAGGACAAAATTGATTGTCGATCAAATTACCAATCGTTTCACAGTTGATCGTTAAAAATGATGAATGAGTTCCAGACATTTGAATCAATTCAAAATCACCGTCGATCAGCTAGAGATCAAATAGATGTTTAAAATATTGAGACTAAAATCAATTTAAAGTTTGTCGGTTCAAGTAAAAATAATGAAAAATTTATGATAGAAAAGAATTTTTTCATTTCCTATTAACTCTATGTTCGCTTTTTTCCTCATTATTCTTGATAAAGTCATATTTATAACTCATACCTTTTGAAATTCGTCGCTAGATGCTGGTGTATCAAATATTTCCGATTTTGAAGTAGAACAAATTAGTTTTGCTTCACCTTTGAATATCGACGACGGATTATAAATTCGCATTTTGACAAGCTTTTGGAGAAATCTTTCGAAAGCTATTGCGAACAATTGTGGTGACACTTTATTCGCACTGATCGAATTGATGAATTCAATTGTTCTACGTATTTTATCGTTATTAGTTTTCACAACCATTATTTCTTGCTTAAGGTTTTCCACTGTTTCAGAGGAATTAAATAAAGACGCGTAAAAGAGTAAGAGGTTATCGCACGCTTCGTTCTCATTGATAAGATTTACTTGATTCGAGAACCAGACTGCGAGGGCGTTCAAGTAATCAGGAGCCCCATCGAGGATAATTATTTTATTGATTAAGCTCGGATCAGTTTTTTGAAGCTGAAGCGCCACTTCAAATGCGAGCGGTGTACCGAAAGAGTAAGCGACAAATTCATATTCAAGCTGCGGATACTCTTCTCTCAATCGTTTCACGTAAAAAGCAGCGATTTCTTCGAGTGTTTGCAAGTCATCTAATTCTTGAATCCAATTCATGCCAATAATTGGACGTGTGATATAATGAGTAAATGGTTTCATTAAATCAAAGCCTCCTTCCACCGGCGGAAAAAAGAAAATAGGCAAACCTTGATCAATCGATGCAAGTTTAGTAAATAAATTACTCGGCAGCTCGAACACATTTAAATCATTTTTGTCTTTACGAACATTTTGATCTTTTGCTGTTTTGACTATCTTCGATGAAAATTCTCTGATATCTCTCACCGTTAACTTTCGAAATTCTTGAATCGCCATCACTATTTTAAACTCTCTTTCGAGGAAGAGGTTTATTTCAGTTGCCATTAGTGAATCAATTCCTAAGTTTGCAATAACAATGTTATCATCTAATGTTGAAGTATCGCTTACTCCGATTAAATTACAAATAAACTTTAATAAATCAACATTAAAGTTCGATGAGTTAATGAATTCATCGGGCACTAGGCTTGAACAAATGGGACGAGAAGAGTTGATAAACATGTCTAAAACCGACAAACACGAAGAAATTCTTTGTGGCAAAGTTCCAGCAATTATCACATTATCGTCTTTAAAATTCTCACTCACAAAACCTACGTCGCTTACAGCTCCCCATTGAATTGCAACTCCGTGTAAATCATCTTCCCTTCGCTTTTCGCAAATATTTTCCATCACTGAATTAGCAAATCCGTAGTTACTTTGGCCAGCATTTCCTCGTCCACACACTGCTGATGAAAAACAAACAAAATAATCAAGTTGAGGACATGATACTCTTGATATTTCATCCAAAAATCGAGTGACGTTTGCTTTTGGTGCGCACACTTTTCTAAACGATTCTTGAGTTTGATTTTCAAGCAGAGCATCAGACAAAACAAGAGCGAGGCTAAATATTCCACCGATTGGCGCTAAATTATTTGCCTCGGTTATCAGCTGCAATGCTAAATCATAACTTGAAGCGTCGTTAATTTTAATTTGAACAAGAGCACCTTCCGCTTCTATCTTCTCAATCATGTATCGTTGGTTGTCATCTTTGATACCCGTTCTGCTTGTTAATATTAATTTCGTAGCACCTCTTGTTACTAACCAGTAAGCAAGCTCAAGTCCCATGCCACCAAGGCCTCCAATAAGAACGTAAACTTTCTCCGGATGACAAAATGTTCGAGGAATGGCTTCAACAACAGATTTGAGTGATGAGCTGTTCTGTTCTTCACCTCTTATTTTAATGAGTAATTTTCCAATGTGCTCACTACTATCCACAGAGTAAAAAGCTTTTTCAGCTTCTTTAATGTCGAAAACAGTTCTTTTCAAAGGTTTAACTGTTCCATTTTGAATTCCTTTTTCGATTAAGTCTTTTAATCTTAATAATTTTGAGGACGCAGTTTGAGATCTATCTACAGTGACTTCAGCTAGTAAGTTGGCGAGACAAACAACGTGAAAAGTTTTGTTGTTCGTCAATTTGATCGGATCTAAAACAAAATTTTTATTCTTGGTTAAAATCGATGACTTACCTAAGACGTTATCTTGAATCAAATCATAATTTCCGATTTCAACAAATCGGCCGAATTCAGCGAGACAATTCAATGACGATTGTAATTTTTCTTCGGCCAGAATGACGTCCACGCCTGTACCGTTTGTTTGCTTAAGAATATGTTCCTCAAATGTGTCATCTCTAGAATCGACTATATGATCATTTCTTAAATGTGGGAATGTTTTGAGTAGAAACTTTTTCTTTTCTTCTGTGTTGACAGAAGTGAAAACCTCACATCCCATAGCGAGACAAATTGAAATAGCTGCTTGATCAACTTCGCATGAATCAGCATGAATTAGGACTTTTTCTTTTGCTTTTAAATTCGCGCTTATCAATAATGCAAAGTAAGCTGTTGCATAAACCATTGGAACAGTAGCAGCTTCTTCAAGTGTCCAATTATCTGGAACGGTAAGCACAAAATCATCCTTTTTTACGAGTACCGTTGTTGCGATTGCGTTTTTTGAACAGAATCCAAAAACTCTTCTCCCATTTTCGTCAATACCAGAGAATTCATTACAAATGCTGCCTGACAACTCTCCGTGTCTTGGAAAAGCGCTCGATGAAATTCGACCACTCGCGATCATAACATCTTTGTAATTCAGAGAAGAATAAAAGCAATTGACTACATATTGATCGCGATTTCTTTCGCTTTTCGACACCGATTTCCAATGTTTGTGTGAAGCTTCGTACCAACATAAACTAGAAAAATCGCCTTTTGTTTTAATATCTAAATATGCGTTTTCCGTCATAACTTTATTTTCCTCTTGCATCTTTCGATGAATGTAAGTGCCGTGCAGCCCATTTTTAAATATATTCATAACAAGATCTTTTTCTAATACATCCTGAGGCACTTCATCTTTACTTGAAATCAAGCAGCGTATTCGTTGACCACCAGGTTCTTTTCGCAAACAGCGAGTTAAACCACGAATGCCGTTTACTTCTTCGGTTGTTTTTAACAAAATTCGGTTTTCTCGATTCTCTTTCAATTCACGTTTTATTTCATCGATCCACTCGTAGCTATCGAATTTAATATCGATTATGACTGGGTTTTTAAGCAAATTAATGTCTTCAATTTTTTTCAATATCATTGAAACAAAACCACAGTCATCTTTTCGTTCGCAAACAATCTTGAAATTGGCTTCGCGAATAACGCTTTTCAAAAGCTTCTCAAAATTAAATTTTGGCACTGTAAACGATTGCATCTCGAGAATTTTTTCTTCGATTTTTGTCAAATTATCTCTAAAGAAATAAATCAAAAGGCCATCTTTCTTAAGCACAGAATAACATGAATTTAAAAATTCGAATAATTCATTTTTTGATTTCTCGTGTAATGCATTCGTCATAAACTCGCTGCTCTTATCTTTGTAAATGATTAAATCCGCATCTGAACTCGAAGTCGGAATTATCTTTTCGCTTGATTCGGTCGGCAAATTTTTGTACTCGCATTTCAACAAACGTAGTTTGATAATTTCGGTAATGATGTCTCGCATTTGGTTCCAAGTTTCATTGTACTCAATAATATTTAAATATTTTCCTCTTGTATCATCGACAGCTATTTGAATGCAATCTTTAACCAAATAATCGAAACTCGATTTCAAGAAGTAAATAAACTTATCTTCATCAATTAAACTTGCGAAAAATTGGTTGGCTTCCATTTCTTCATCGACAGCAGATTTAAGTTTAGTGTAAAATGAAAATTTTTGGCCGCTGAATTCTAGCTCATTCACTTTTTCAAAATTTGGTTGTTTTATCGGCTTTAAATGAAGCTTTTGCAAAAGAGAAACACAAGTTTCGCAAAACTCATTTCTCATTTGGATTTCTCTGTCGCTTTGAAAAATGTGCAAATCGTAAGGAGTGAAAGTTTCGAATTCAACTGCGGCAACTCGTTGATCTTGTCTTTTAGCTATTTCATTAGTTTTTAACCCTTTAATGATGAGTCCCTCGGTAAATACAGAAGCGGTCATTTTGTCGAAATATACATCGAGAACATCGTTTTCCGCGGAGAGTTTAAAAAGAAAACGAGGGTCGAATCTAATGCATTCAACGAAAGTTGGCACGTGAAGAGTGCGAGCATTTGAAGCAAGGATACAAACTTGAAGCATTGCATCAGTAAAATTTATCCATTGTCCATTCCATTTGACCCTTGCTCTTGTTCCATCTGCCGACGCTTCAATTATTGATTGAAAACTTGGACCGTAATCATATCCGCGGATTTTCAATTCTTTGTAAATATTTTTTGAGTTTAGCTTCATTTCGTTGCAGTTACACTCTGTCTGCTTTTCGAAGCTCGTTGTTTCTTGCAATTCTCTAATCGTTCCTGAAACACAAGTTGCTCCATTTTCTTTGATCATAAATCTGCCGGTGTCTTTATTAATTTCTATATCCAAACGAATCGTTGATCCTTTTTGAACGATGATTGCTCTTTGAAATTTAACATTCTTAAATTCAATTGGCCTATCGAAAATATCAAAACCAGAATTAGCCGCATAATAATGCCATGCATAGTACAAGTAACCAGTCGCTGGAAACAAAATTTTCCCATCGATGCAATGATCTTCAATAAACTTAAGCTCGTTTTTCAAGAGATCAAGTTCTTTCACCGTCGAATACTGTGTTGCAGTAAAGTATTCTTGGAATTCGGGCACAAAATGAGTTTTTGAATGATCCCATTTCAAGAGATGACTAAGCGATGCGGTTTCGCGCGGAACGGGATATTCAACTTTATCATAAATTCGTTCTATCGCAGGATTATGTCCATTGCAATAAATATCGCCGATTGCTGAAAAAATGTTTAGAAGACTTTCATTTTCCAATGAAACGAAAGAACAACTAGATAAAGTGTGTTTGATAAGTGGTATTAGCATCGAATGAGGGCCGATTTCCACGATACACGCGTTTTCTGGTATATTGTTTACAGCGTCTCTGAAAAGAACGGGTGATGCAATAAGATTCGCATAAAAATGTGCATCACAAAAGCTTCTTTGCTCTTCATCAACAACAGAAGCACTTTTCCACTTTCGTGATCTAAACTTCGGAACTTTGATGATTTCACTCAACTCTCCCATCAATGATTGATAATAGTGCTCCATAAGTGGAGAGTGGTACGCCACTTTACAAGATGAAACTTCTTCTGCAAAAATATTTTCAGCTTTTAATTTTTCAATAAAATCTGTTACTTCTTTTCTTAATCCTGAGACTGTAATCTCATTTTCAAAGTTATCACATGCTAAAAACACGTTAGATGGACATTGTTTTTTAGCTTCCTCCCAACTCAATCCAACTGTAGCCATCATTCCTTTTTGCTTCATATCAAAACTAAATTTACCAATATGATAAGCAATCAGAACTGCTTCGTCTGCTGTTAAACATCCATCTGCATAGCCAACAGCAACGTCTCCAATTGAATAACCAATTAGTCCACTTGCTTTTATACCGACAAACTGAAGCACATCAATCATCGCGATTTGTATGCTCACAGTTGAGACAAGCGAGAAAATTATATTTGAATCAAGATCAACATTGTCGTCAAATAAAAGTTGCATTAAATCAACGTTCTTTGTCTCCAATACTTGAGCTGATCTTTCGATATTTTTTCTAAATGGTTTGAGTTTCATCACATCTTTTGACATTGCTTTCCATTGACATCCGAGAGCAGGGAACAGAAACCACAAAGACTGCGTTTGTTCATTTCGAGAAAATTTTTTTCGCAAAATGTCCTTCTCGTCTAAAATCACAAATCCTCGCCAAAACATTCCAGTTTCAAGTGGAGTTTTCGAAACATCGTTCAACAATGACAAAAATTCTTTTGTCACTTCGTCTTTATTGCGTTGTATCCATTCAAATACATAATTTACGCCTTCTTCTGTTCGTCCACTTACATTCACAATTCGCGGAATGCCTTCGATAATTTTGTAAGAATCTTCGTTAACAACCTTTTCATTAGCTTTGAAGATCGCGTGTACATTCACTCCTCCATAGCCAAAAGAGTTCATCGGTATTATTTCATCATCAAAACGACGCTTTTCGAGAACTGGAATAATCTGCCCTTCAATTAAATCCTTGATATTCGGATTTGGATTCTTAAAATTCAGATTTACAGGAATGCAATGCTTTTGAAATATGAGCGAAATTTTTGTGATGGCACATAAAGCCGATACAGGTTCTGTATGACCAATATTTGACTTTAAACAACCAAACATAATCGGCTTTTTACTTCCCTCGCGATAAGAAGCAAGAATCGATCGAGACTCAATTACATCTCCAGCAGGAGTTCCAGTAATGTGACCCTCGATGTAATCAATCGACAACGGATCTATTCCAGAAGCTTCAATTGTTTCTTTCAATAATCTTCTTTGTGACTCATAACCAGGGAAAGTAAGTCCTTCTTGTTTAAAGCCATCTGAATTCGTTTGACAAGCAATAACTGAAGCGTAGATCCTCTTCGCATCTTTGCGTCTCTGAACAAATGCGGCAACAACAGCTTCAGATCGGCAGTAACCGTTCGCGCGCTCATCGAGACATTTTGATCTACCATCTGGTGATATCATTTTTATTGCCATTAAACCTGCATCTCTATGTGGTGCTAATGTTAGAAAAACTCCGCTAATCAAAAAATTATCGCAATGACCAGCTTTCATCATAATAATCCCTTCATTTAAGCCTGATAAACTCGTTGCACACGCTGTATCAATTTCGAAAGCTGCTCCTCGAAATCCAAACGCTTTTGCAATCTCTGCGCAGCCATTCTTGAACGTTGCTTTCTCATTGTCTTTGTTCAACAAGTTCTTTGAAAAACATCGGTTAATATCCTTAAAGCAGAGCGAAACTATTAATGCCGTTCTCGAGCCTCTTAGAGTTTCAGGAATCAAACCTGGAAAATTTAAAAATTAATTTAATTCACTTGAATGCATACCTACCTGCGTCGTAGATAGCTTCGTAAACAACTTCATAAAGCATTCTGAACTGTGGATCCATAGAGTCGGCTTCTTCTGGTGAAATTCTGAAAAATTGCTGATCTACTTTCGAAATGTCTTTTATTGTTCCTTTAAATGGAGGTAATCCTACGTAACCTAAAGAATTCGAATTTTTAATTAATTCAAAAATTCAAAGATTCAAATGTTTCTTTAATCGGCTAGAGATTTTTCGCTAAAATCTATTTTATTACTTTATTAAATATTGGATTGATATGAAATTTTGGTTTTAAATTAAATATGAAATTTTGGTTAATCAAAATAAATGAGCATACCAATTGGCCATCTTCGATCATCAGCGCTGTAAAGTTCGTTGCCGTTGATCAAACTGAGCCAAAATTCTTCGATATTATCCGATCCTGGATATCGACCAGAAATGCCTGAAATAACTACATCCGCTTCGCTTGATTCCATTTCGCTAAAAAAAGTAGAAAGTGAAAAATATTTTTAAAATATAAAAATGAAATTATTGACAACAATTTAGGAAATAAAAATTTTCAATCTCAAAATGCTGAGTCTGCAAAGAGCACTGTGAATGTGTTTCAAATTGTTAAGTTAACTTAACAAAATTTCTTGCATTTTTTTGTGCATTTAAAACGAGATTGCTAAACCAACTTGAAATACAAAATTTCCCAAGGCAAAATTCTGTTTAAACACTTATCTCATATTGAAAAAATTGTTTACTTTAAATCTGATGCTTTTGTATTGCTTCATCTTTCGCAATTTTGCAATTTTGCAATAAGATTGAGCGTTATTCTCATTTAAATTATTTTATTTTATCATAATTTTTAAGCTCATTACAAGATTCAAGATTTTTTTAAACATAAGATGTGTTTGAATTTTGATACTTAAGCGAGTATTTTTTTAACAAGTAACTTGATCGAATGATTCAATATTATAATTTTAGTTAATTTTTGTTTGATTTCTCTAAAATTATTCATGAAAAATACGGAAATCTTATTTTTTGCACTCTTCATATTGTAGTTTTTGTACATTTATACTAACAAAGACAAGATTACAGAATAACAGAGAAAAGAAATACAGAAATACAGAATATTACTCCAGTTTTATATACAACAATTGGAGAATATTACTCAATACTCTGTATTGATACTTGTACAACATTTTTGTACATTGTTTTTGTACTTTTATACTAAATCTTTAAACCACTGCTACTTTTATAAAAATCACATCGAATAATTTCGGCAAAGCTACACCAACTGACCATGAATTTTGTACTTTTGATGCTTATCATATTTGTTTTTTTTTCCTTGAAACTTCGCTTCTTATACTCGAGACGCAAAAGTTAAGTAAAATCGGTTGCCGAAGGCATCTACTGCTAATGTTCAAAATAGCGACGTCTTATGCAATGCGAGAATAAAAGGTCGAGGATTGGCCTTAATGATGACAAGTATAAGTTTAGTGCGAAGAAAGTGAAATGACATAAAAAATGCAAAAATTTTGCTCGCTACAATCTTTCTTGAATCTTTTTAAGGCATGTTTTTGTTTTGAAATTCGATTTGCATTATGTATATTTGCGCAATATGATTTCGAAAGTCTTGATTCTCGACAAATATTTTTTAGCATGTTTTTTGTTAAGCTACACCCAAATTTTATGTAAAATTTCAAATTTCAACTTCTTTTTTTTGCAATTTTGAAAATTTTCCTGCTTGTACGTAAAGCAGCCAAAAATATTGCAAACCAAGTTTTAGTATAAAACGATCGAGCAATTTGCAAAGATCAAGTTATTTCTCAATTCAAATGAGTAAAAAACACTAAATTATGAATATTTAATTCAAATTGTGTTTAAATTTTATTTAATATAACAAATAATAAAATAACAAAGTTGTGTGAAAGGATGTCAGTTAGTGACACCGGAAAGTGGCAGAAGTTGCGAGTTTGTCGAATGCGAAATCATATTTAAGAGTGTGCTTAAAAAGCTAAAGCTGTGTAGCTTTAAAATTGCGTAAACAAGTTGAAATAAAAAATTGATATTCAGTGATGTTATTCATTTTTATTTTGTCTCTAGTCTGGCATTCTTGAAGCAAAAGCTATATAAAAAGGATTACCGATCGCTTATAAAGTGCTAAAAATAGTAATGCCTTCAGCAAACACGGTGTTTGAGAAGTGAAGCATTGCTTGGAGGAGAAAAGCAAAGCTAATGTAGTGAAATCGCGATATCGATAAATGCAAGAATTTTCCTCTTAAGCAGAAATAAGGAAAGTAATTTTCGTTAACCAAGAATAAAAAGAAAAAAACTTAAACGCAAAGTGTTCAGGTTATTAAACAATTTAAAAAGTGCAAATTTTTTCTCTAGGTAAGTACAATTCTCATATTTCACAATTGTGCAATGATACTGTATGCTTTGTATTTTCAATTGTATTATGTTTGTATTGAATTCTTTGTATTCAATTGTGTTTTTAATCTTATTTACAGAGAATTAAATCAAAAATTGTGTGAAAATAAAATGAACAGCGAGCCTGCAAAATACGACAGCCACAATTTTATTCCAAGACACGATGCTAAATTTTTACTCGAAGCAATTGAAAATGACTTCAAGCAGAAAGCAATCGATTTTGTGATTGATGTTGGTTGTGGATCGGGCAATATAACAAAGGATATATTCGATGCTACAAAATGTAAGCAATTGATTGCGCTCGATAAAAATGCTGCTCAAATTGAATACGCCAAGAAACATTATGAAAGCGATGAGATGAAATTCAAAATCGGCGATATTACGGATGACTGGGAGAAATTAAAAAATGAAATTGATTTTGAACACAAAGCTGACATTGTCACTTCAAATCACTGTTTGTCTTGGATCGAAGATAAGCGCAAGGCTCTTGAGAATATTTTCAACATGATGAAACCAGGTGAGATTTAAGAGCAACATTAAACATTTTAGCTATCTTAACAAATTGATGATTGCTAATCCCAAGTGATTTGTTTATTTATTTTATTTTTATTTTTATTTAAGGTGGAAAATGTTACATTTTTGCTTTCCACGAATGCAGAAATTCGGAACATAAATTCGAAGATTACATAATTCATTCACCAAAATGGAAGCAATATTTTAAGCCAGTGTTTGAATTAAAAGACAAGCAAGATAAATCAAATTGGGAAAATTGTTCTGGCAAAATATCATTCGCGCCATTTGGCTTCTTTTATAGAGAAGATGAAGAGGAATGGCGGAAGATGTGCGAATCGATTGGCTTCGAAAATATCCGCTTATCTGTTGCCAATAATTCAATTTCGAAGCACTTCGACCAACTTGTTGATATGTTTGTTTACGTATGTCAATGGCTTCGTTTCATTCCCGATTCGTTGAAAGATGAATTTGTTGTTGATTATCTAAAGTCATTTCGTGAAGGTTTAGGAGAGTGGGTCACTATTAAGTTTGACAGTCTTGTGCTTTTTGCTGAAAAGCCGAACTAGAACAACAAAGCTTAAAATCAGATTAAACAAGCTTTTCGTGAGAAATATTTTTAAAATAAATCGATAAAGAGTTAAATAAGTGGATAAAGTGCAGGTACATTAATTTCAAGCAATGAACGTGTTTTATTGTGGTAAGATTGTTTTCGTCCAGATTAAAAATACTACGTAAATAAAGAGTTTTCAACTTTTTTACGAAACAACTTGATTGATTCATTTCTCCGTTTCTAATTGAATCAGTGACTTAAGCGTCAATAACAATGCATCTTGATTCAGTATTAATTTTAATAATAAAGTCAAATTGTGTCTTTTATTGATTACTTGTGACTATTGCATGAAGTTTCTCTCAATTAAATTATTTAATTGATAACTTTAATGAATTCTATCAAGAAAATCAATCAAAATCATTTGATTCGCCTGCTTCACTAATAGTGACTAACAAATAAGCAATATGTTAGTTGCTAAAATAAGCATTTACATTGTTTAAGCATTCATTTAACCAGCATTCGAAAACCAATAAGCCGAATGGAATCCTTGCGTCGAGAGTTTAAAACAATTCACAATTTGCGAATTCATTAAACCCAAACATTATAATATGTAACCAATACTCTCGTTTCACCTTTAACGTTACGTTTATTTTCAACTGCAATCACTTAACGTTTTGATCTCATTTGTTCAACCTTTTTTAAACGAAACTTTTCATTTTGGAAATTGTTTTAGGTGCTTCAAAGAGTCGCATTTTCAATTTTTCCATTGTGACAACAAAATTAATCTTCGACATTAATCCATCGTTCGAACGTTCTTCGTTGAAAATGTGTAATTAATAAAAAGCTATTGGATAACAGTGACCTCTGATTTGCTTATAATTTTTCATATCGCTTATTGTTTGTTCATAATTTTAAATCACAAACAAGCTTTTGAAACTGATTCATTTTGTGTTTTAACGAAGTTTACACAATGTTAACTTATCTAACGTTCAGAAAATTTTTCCGAAGATTAGTTAAATCATTTTGCAATCAATTTTTTATTTTTAATTGACATTAAAATTTATGTCCGAAAATTGTTTTCTTTAAAAAGACAATAAAAGCAATAGAAAGCTTGAATTTAAAAAGCAAATAAGCTTAGTTTTATTTTCCTGATTCTGTAAATCTTGATCACGTTAAAATGCTTGAGTCGTTTTTGGAAAAAATGTCACAGCATAAAATGAAATTTTTTGATATAATTATAGCTGGAGATAGTTGTTGAAAAGATAAAAAGTGATGAATGATTGTCATATGCCTTTAAAAATTTCTTTTCACAATAATTTTATACAGAGAGCATCACGCGAGAGTATATTTGAAAAATGACTGACGAAAGACAGAAAGGTGCATGACAATAAGAATTAAAATTAAAGTTTAAAATTTTTATTTTGGATCATTTATAATGTAAAAAGCAAAGTTCCAAGTAAGTTGGCATCTTTGTAATTTTAAACTGAATGTTGGAAAAACAAGAACACAAAAGACATGATGGATTTGTACTACCGTCGAAAGAAAAAAGTTTACTAAAGCTAAATAAATACTTCATTGCAAATCACAACGTCACACAAAATGTGCATTATTTTGATTTATTTCGAAAATACTGTTTTAATTCAAAAATACAAAAAATTTATAATAAAGATAAAGACGGTAATTCAGTTGCAACATTTTTTATTTGAATATTTTGTAGATCTGAGGTTACTTTTTCGACCACTTCCATTTTTACGATTGTTTCGTCTGTTTACCACCTTTTTAACCACTTTCGCACTGTCACAACAGAAAAACCTACACTAGGCGAAATATTTACAATTGATTCATTCTTAGTCTTTAGTTAAATAATTTTGATTTTTCGTCATATCTGAGCACTAATACAAAAACGATTTAAATGAAACACCGCTTTGAAATCACGATTTTGTTTAAATAAATCAAAATTAAGCATGTCCAGTGTGACGTTTCATGAAATGCAGTGAAGTATTCTTTTAGCTGTAGGAAACTTTTTTCTGTAACGGTAGTACAGGTGTTTCTTTCGAGATTTCCACTATGTATTCTTTAATAATTTTTCAAAAAGATCTAACAATTCAATATTTCAAATATATA
>NCKU01002771.1:0-17591 GCA_003675995.1 Dinothrombium tinctorium | reverse complement strand
GGTTTACCGTCGTGTTCAAAAATCAGCTTGTTTGGAGTCAATGTAAACGAGAGCTTCACACCGACTTCCCAAAAAGCAGAATCTTTGCCATTCTGAATTAGTTCCCATACAAAACGACACTTTGATTCAGGATTCAATGTGATCAGTTTTTCCAAATCTTGAAGAAGACTTCTCGCCTCTGCTTCGATTCGAATGGAGTCCAAAATCTCATATGCATTACTCTTGGCCATCTTTCCTTATTTTCACTTTTTGGGAAAAACTTAAGATTTGAATCGAAATTTGATCGACGAAATTTTTCACAGCCAAATCGTGCATTCAAAATCTATCAAAACACGAACAATTATTTTTGACGAGTATTCGTGAAATGATCGTTGAAATTGCTCGATTCACAGTCTACACTTATTATTAAAACTGATCAATCAATGATCAATGATCGATAAACGGATGTTGAATATGATTACAATGTTGAATGTCTCAATTGAATATGAGAACAAAGTGAAGCTACCAAAGAAACTTTAACGAATTAAAACGAGTCTCTTGCATTAGCAAATTGAAATCTTTATCTCAAATTGCAGATACGAGAGGCGAAAATGCTTTGCCAAAATTACAGAGTCAGCAGAAAATTTATGCAACATTTGCTATTGTTAATCTTTTCGCAAATACTTCTGCCCAGTCGAAACTTTCTGTTCACGCTGTACATTCAAAAGCAAGCAATAAAAACTTTGTTTGAAAACAGATTGTTGCCAATTAAATCATAATTAACATGCAAACAATATTGAATCTGTTATCATAATGAGTCAAAATAACGTGATTCGTTAGTCTCTCGAGATTTAATGTTAATCAAAAATCACAAAATGTGCTTCTTATCATTAAGTAAACAGTGTCGACAAAAACATATGCACTTAAATTGTGAAACGTTCGCCACTGTATGTTTCTGATAAAAAAAATTTGCTTATGTAATGAGTTTTATAAAAGCTTAGTTTACAGTAACAAGAACCAATTGCTGATTCTATTAAATTAGTTTTTTATGTCTTACATAAGACGTACTCATTTTTTAAAGATATTTCTGGCTAAATAGTTTACAAAATTTTGCTCATAATAAATTTAGACATCATTAAGATGTGTAAAGGCCGAAAGTTCACAAAGCGGACAATACCAAATCGTAACGCTGACTAGCTTTGCATTGAGCGGTGTTTGGCTAAAGCGAATTTCCGTTCATGCCGTAAAAAAAAGCTGCACTTGATTCATAAATGAATAACAAAAAATGAGCTTATTTTGATGATGTACTTAAAGTGAGTTGACAATACAGAAATTCATTTACACCAATTTTAACATTCAGCAAAAGTATGAATCTGCAATTTCGAACAGTTTTTTAATTAAGAGTGAAAAAATGAATTTTTGGAATTTTTCGGTTTTGATGGTTATTTTTGAAAATTTTTTGGGCCACTTAGGCACTTCATAAGTGAATGAAAAAATTCAAATATACTAAGAACACGTAGTTTTACATTATTTTATAGAGAAAATTTTCAAAAACCGCACCAGGGAAAAATTCCGAAACTTGAAACATTTAAAATTCGATTGTGGCGCCACTATGACAATTTTAAAATTTTAAAATTGAATTTAATAAGCTTGATCTTTAAATAACATTTTCAGAATTTTTTGCAACCGTTATCGGAAAATAGAAATTTTCGGAATTTTCAAAAAATTCTGGACGGAAAACAAGAACATAGACCCGCTTTTTTATTCGATTTTTAGTTGTAGATTCCGATGCTAGATTTTTTGAGAGAATAAAATTAGATGCAACCCACTTGTGTACATTTTTGGCAATTTTTTTGAAAATTTTGCGATTTTTAAGGAAATCTTGAAAAATAATCAGAAATGAATCAAAGTAGCTATTTGCATACCAGAATTAGATTTGAATATTTGTTTTATTTTTAGTATTTAGATTTTCAGTTTTCAATTTTAGCTTTACCTTATCAAAATTTAAATGTTCTTAAATATTGTCGTCGTAGTGGAAAAAACATTGAATCACAACTAAATTCATAGTGAATAATTGAAAATTATTAAAGTTTTAAAATGAAATGCTAAAAAAGTTAGAGTAAATACCATTAGAGAAAGCTGATTAAACTTTTACAACTGGATTAAAATTTGTATTATGTATAAGATAAAAATCAAAAACTCTTTACATCTTTTATGCGTTCTTACAAATGAATTCATTACTTATGAATGATTTTTGAATCGATATGTGAAACACTATTCGTTTCAGAGAGAGTAAGATACTATATGCAGTTTAGAATATTGAATAACGTGAGAGATGCTTCTTCACCAAGATTTGTCTCAATTCTCTCATTTCTTTTTTGACGCTTGAATTTTTTTTTCTATTTGAAATAGGAGAAAAGTTAGTGATTCTTTTCAATCACCTTTCTCTCTGATATTCATTAAGTGGTATTTAAATTAAAAATATAATAATAAGTGAAATTCAATTTAACAAATTTTTCGGCTTAAAATCTTTTTGCAAAACTACATTTTTTTTACTCTAATCGATAAAAAGAAACTGAAACACGTTCTTAATGTTATCTTCTACATTCAATCAGCTCTATTGCGAAAGCTTTGCTTTAATGGTATTATTGTTTAAAAGAGGTAAAACAAAACTTTTTAATCTTTCAAGTAACTTACGTAATGTCATTTAATTACAAAAGTTTCAAAAGTATTGCTCAACTTCGCTCTTGTCAGCGATTTGTTAAAAGATGAAAAAAGATGAAAGGCGTCTAAAAATATTCTAAAAGATTTAAAAAAAAATTGAAAATCATTAAATTTATTTCTCGTATATCTTGATAAATGACGTCAAAGAAGTGAAAATAAATTGTTGAATTTTATAAAGTTTATTAAATTGCACAATAGCGACTAGTAATTGCTGATACTCTTGAAAATAATGAAAATAAAAAGCAAAAGATAAAACCCCAAAAAATATGGATCACAAATCAATGAATCACCCGTGAAAACATAAAACACCAAAATTATTACCTCAATCAAAGACCATCCAACAGAATTACGTATATGGAAAGAAGGAGGAAAAGATTCATAAAAATACATCTTGCTAAATACATTTCCCAATAATAATTATTATGCCACTTCGTTTTGAATTAATCTCTCATTATATATTTGTCTTTATGTGGCAAAAAAAATAATAATTAAACGAACTCATTTCTTTTAATTCTCAATCTCAATTAAACATCATTTGTTTTATTAAAGTAAATGGACTTGAAAAAGGTCTTAATAATTTATAAATTATTTACCACTTTTATGTGTAAAATTTAAAAATTGTTGTTTTCACCTCTTTTTCCAATTTTTTAAGCAATGAAATCGAGAGATTTTTAACTCAACATTTTGCGCTTTTAGTTATTTGATAACGAATTTTAAATTATTAAAATGAAAATGAAATTTCAAATAAAATCCGAAAAACAAAATAATTTACAAGAGAACAAGCGACAAATGAACCTAAACTTTCACAAATTTTACATCATATCCTCTAAAAGAAAAACAAATCTAAATCTAATTCATTTAGTTGTATGTAATTGTATTTAGTTTATTTATATTAAAATATATAAGATTTGAGAATAAAAAAATTGATTCAAATCAAAGCATAGACGTGCATAAAAAATTTTCAGAAACTTTAATTTAAAAAATTAACTTCGCGCTTTTTGGCACGCACTAAAACATTTTTTATTTCTCAAAATTCCCTATAATCATTTACTTGCGGCATCATACGACTACTTTTGAGGGCAAGTGTAATTATCCGACACGTAGACCACTAGAAGGAAAGTCAAACCTGCAGAGTGCCAGAAACACTGCAAGTTTATCTTGTTCCGCTAATACATTAACATGTGTAATTGCCTATGATAATAATCAATATGACAAGGGATTTTCTTGGGCTTAATAATGAATGAGCGACAATATTTCTGAGTGGTGGCAACTTGAGCATTTGTTTAAGCTGCATTAGATGAAAATGTTGCATAAAAAATTAAACAAGGAGCCTCTAAATGGCAATGAATATAAACATTAATTTCCTTTTGGCGCTCGCTACATATTTAAAAAGAGATGATGAAATCAATAGTGTTAAATTGCTTTCTGTAAATGAATGCAACAATATACATACATGTAATGTTTAATAAATGTAACGAAATAAGTTTTTATCAAAATTCTTTCTTTTTAATAAAATATTTTTGAAGCATAAAAAAGAAAGTAATTTTAATGAAATCATTTTATACAATTTAAATTTATTTTAGCGGGCATTACCAAAAAATAAGAAATATATTTAAGCTATATGTTGTTTAGTTGCTAAGAAAATATTTTGGTTGTGGTCTATTTTTTAATATTGAACTGTTCTGAATGTTTTGAAAATATAAAAAATTAAATGTATTGTAGTTAAATATAAAAATAATATTTTTATTTTTAAAATATTGTTTTAAATGTTATTTTTTAAATATTTTATGAAATAATTTAAACATACTATGCAATTTTATTTTGTTTTTAAATAAAATTTATTATTAAATATACAAAAAAAATTGAACTTCAACTTCAGCGCCAGTCATAAAGTTTTGTAGATATTCTTTTTCCGTTCTGATGTCTATGCAAACAAGAACGCATGTTTGTTAGAAATACGTTTATTTAATCCCGAAAGCAATTTTTTGTTTGCTTCTATTTCTAAGAGCTCTTTTCCTTCAAAATTTTTAACAGTGTCTAATACGTCATACCATTAATACGTAATATTCTTTGTAAATTTAAAGGAAAAATTTTTCCACTTTTTCTTTTCATGATGAATCACTTATATTGAACTTAAACACTAAAAAACAAATTGTTAAATTTAAAATATACACCCATTGTCAGAAAAATTGCAGCAATTTTCGATTTTGTCTGTAAACAATTTGAAAGTTTTTTGAAATAATTGCATCAATTGAATAGATTTGTTTATTAAGAAAGGGTTTATCCAACAATAAGTATTTACATTGTTTAACCAAACAAAGATACTTTTATAAAAATCACTGGGTATTTGTCTTAAAATTATTTTGATAAAAAGAAAAAAATGATGAATACAGAGTAGAACTTCATCTGAGGCGAGTATTGTTTTAAAATTTTGTTAATCTCAGTGTTGTATAAGTTAAAATAAAGGCTGAAAACGATTAAAACTGTGATTAACGATTTAATTTTCTCTACTAAAAAATACAAAAATCGAAAAAGTTCAATTGAATCTATACTGAGCGGTCATCTTGAAATAGTTCTAACTTGATGAATCACCAAAAATTTTCTCTTTCGATAGCTTCTTTTGAAAAAACAAACGTTTTTTTGAGATTCAAAAGATAAACAAAACACTATAACAGATTTGTACTGTATTACTCTAAGCAAAAAAGGTTTCTCATCTTGTGCGCAATGCTTCTTGCAAAAAATCTGCTAGAGAAGTACCTTTCTCGATAAAAGCTAAGTAAAAATTATCAAAAATAAGTGAGTGAGTTTTACGAAGCGATATTATTTTGCTGCACTTATGTTAAAGTAAATACTACATTCTATTCGTACATTTGAAAAAAGGCCTTTTTTTCATTTTCTGAAGTTTATTTATTTCGAAAAAGTATAAACTTTCACTTATGATCTCAATTAAATTCTTACAAGGAAATTGTGGCTAATGGTATAATTGGTATTTTGGTACAAAACTTAATTTATGAACAAACAACTTTATAACTACTTTATAAGTTGAAATTGAAATTGAAAACAAAATTGAATTAATTAAAATAGCTTTGTCATTAGAAAAATTTTTAATTTTCATTACAATGTTAATATTTAAATAGAGGCATTTCGCTGAACAAAATTTAACTTGCGTGGTTAGTGCTTCGAAACTCTAGCTTGTGTTTTTAATTGTTTAAATTTGTATTTTTAATTTTCAAGTTAGTATAATCACGGATGGCTGGCAGAGAACGTTCGCTTCAGTTGAATTTGATTTTTATTAAATTTTCTTGTGCAATAAATAAAGATTATAAACACGTTAAAAGCAAGGCTTTATGCAAAAATTAGGCTAGAGAAGTACTTAAGCTTTTAAAACTTAATGAAATGAATTCGAAAGTAGATGATAATGACGATAATTATGATAAAAATTTTGTTTAAGGTAAAAATCGCAAAAGCTTAATAAATTTTTATTGTTTTCGCTCGAAAAACAAAACAGATGATTTCACTTATTTTGATGCATCTTGAATTTTCATAATTGTTCTTGAAATTATGGCTAAAACGATAACAATAAGCGGCATATATTAAAGTAAATTTACTGATAAAGTACAAAAAATACTTGTCAAAAGTAGTGGCGAATATATTTTTCAGATTTAAATTATAGCTAATTATTGACTTTTTACGATGGATCTTAGCAAGGAGGCCAAATTAAGCACTAAAAAATATTTTAGCTTAAAAACTTGTATACTAATAATTGTAAAAACTTTTAATCATTTTAAATATCATAATCAAGGTAAGCATTTATAGAATTAAGAAATAAATCTCTAAACTTGATTAAATGTGTTTTAAAATTGTTAATTCATAACTATCGTCTTTTTAAGCTCATCTTCTAAAGCAGTTTTTAATCGAAGGTTGTAGTTTAATCTAAGCAATTACAAAAAAAATTTAATTGAATATTTTTTATTTTAAAATCTTGCGAATTTGCTGTAGTTTTCAAGTTTCTATGCTCCAAATGTTTAGAGAAAAAAATTTTTGGGACAAAATTGTTTAAAATAAATCCAAATTTGTGTGTTTTTAATTCAGATTCTCAAACAGATTTTTTACAATTCAAATCATCGAGCGTAAAAAGAATTTTCTCCATACTTGGCTTCAATTGGCGTAACAATAAAGTTTTTTCCCCAATGTTTTGATTCATAGAGAAAACGATTTAAAAATTCGCAATGAAAATCTAAACACGTTAGAGCTTGTAAATCTTGTTTAGCTAAATGAAAAATTACGCTTTCTCAGAATTCGAGAAACTTTTGAATGAAATAATTTCCCGAGTACCATTGTTATTGCTGATCTTTAAATTCGTAATATAAAAGTTTAAACTCAAACTCAATTTTCTCTCATTTACATCGTGAATATAAAACTTGCTTAAAAATTGTTTCGCTTAAATTAATCAAATTTTGGGCTTTTTTTAATTAACTTTATCTACGAAAGACAAACAAAATTTTAAATGTGTTCTTCATTTATTTATTTTACTTTGTCAACAATCATTTAGGGATAATTTTACTTCGTATTTAACGTTTCCTTTTTTAAGTAAAGCAATTTGATGTTAAACGTAAGCGTAAAAAATTTTTCCTGATTTTTTTCCGCGATGACATCGTAGATGTAAAAAGCAATCATCTCGAAGCCGAAGAGGTTGTGTTCGAATCACGTTGTCACTTTTGTGTTAAACAAATCAGGGAAATGGAGAAAAAAATTCGTTCATTGAGTCGATAGGGAATACACTTCAAGGCGAGCAACAATAGGAACAGAAGCGGTTTTTGGTTCACTTTTTAAAGAATCTCACGTTTAAGATCTTCACTTGCATCGGTCATCGTTTCATTTCACTGAAATGGCAGCGTTGAGTTCACAAGAATTTTGCGAAAGTGAAATAATCAAATTTTTCGCCGGTAAAAATGTTTTCATCACAGGAGTGACCGGCGTTTGTGGACGGGTATGGTTGGGAATTATGTTTTTTTTTTGTGAATTTCTGAATTTTTTCTCAGTCATTTCTAGAAAAAATTTTGCGAACAATCACAAATATCGGCACGATATTCATATTAGTTCGACCAAAATTTAACTGCTCACCGCAACAACGACTCGATCGCATTTTGAAGTCAACTGCGTTTAAATTTCATTCTTATTCCGAAAGTCAACTTAAGAAAATTGTACTCGTCGAAGGCGATATTTCGCACGCTGGATTAGGTTTATCCGCGAGTGATGCAAAACGATTACGCGAATCCGTTGACCTTGTTTTTCACATTGCCGCTTCGGTCAAGTTTAATGTACCTTTTGAGTAAGTATTTTATGAAAATACCTTTCTTTATCATTGAGCAAAATTTAACTTTTGAAAGCAAGCCAAAATCGCTGTCCTTAACCTTTCGAGGGCGTTTTTTCCTAAAATAGAAAAAATTTTCGATTTAAGAAAATTGAAGCGCTTGTTGATGTGTAAATTAGCTTTTCAAAAATTACTTTTAAGTGTTAAGTTTTCGTATGAAGACTTTGATTCGGCTAATCTCTTTTATGAAAGAGCCAAGTTCTACTTTAAAAGTAGATTTCAAGAGATTCTTTATGCCTTTAAACTGACATTCTTAATATCGTTTAGAGAGCTTGATCAAATGCTAAGTAGTTTACAATGCTTTTTGGTCTAGTCAATAGACGCTTTTAGTGTATTTCGTTATATTTTGAAAAGTATAAAATAATGACTACAATTCATGTGATTCCAATTCAATCGTTCTAACACTCGATAACATTGAAAGCGTATTCGAATAAATGTTTAGAGGAAAAGAAAATTCCGATTTCCAAAGAAAATAAAGGTTTTCAAGCTAATTCTGCTTCAAAATAACCTTTCACTTATTAAAGGAGGATAGAGTGACAGTGTTTTAAAATATTTAGAGAAAATTGAATTACCTATTTGCTATTTCTAAAAGGGAAAAACTCTTAAGAGAAAACACAAAAGTAGCCACTTCCCTAAAAGCGATTGCGCGATTCAGGAGATTGGCATAGTTCGTCACTCTGTTGTTCCCCATTCAAACCACGAGTCCGGCTACTTTTTTATTTTCATTTCAGTATGATCTAGTCAAAGGAATGACTAGAGAAAACTTTTCGCTTTTAAAATTTTCGTCATAAAGTTAGTCCGTTGTTGATTTGTTTAAAATTAAAAGTAAAAAAAAAATTATTTTTATAACACATAATTCATCACTGTTTACTCAGAATAATTGCACAAAATAGATTGAATTGATAATTTTCTGCTACAATTACTGCAAAAATTCACATAAAATTCGTATATATAAAGTTAATTTCAACAAACATTTTGGCAAATTAAAAATATTCAATATTCAATCTGTAAGTAGTAGAAGCGAAGTAATTAATGAGGTCAGAATGAATTTGAAAATTAATAAATTTTTAAATTTTTAGAAAAAATTGTGATAAAATTTTGTGAAGTTTTTGTGAAGTTTTTATCAATTTTTTTCTACAATTTACATATCAGCTCATTATCATTAACAATTTTATGCATTTTTAGAACTTTCATTCAAAATTAAGAGTTGTCGTTACTTTATAATGATAGACTTGTGTATTGAAAGTGAATGAAGCTACCAAATTAATTATGAGAGATTTACCATGCTATCAATGCGATAACATTCCGTTTTATTATGCAATTAGGTTATTAGAGGCAATTAGGTATGAAAACAAAAATTACTCTTATATAAAAATCGCTAAATTACTGATTATAGATTCTAATGTTCAAAAATGAAGCTAGTCAAGTGGGTATTTTTCACATTTTTCGTAAAAATCAGCAATCCGGACTTTCCTTTTTTGCAAAAACTAGTTTATCTCGCAGGAACAAAGATTTTTATATCGTGGCTTTTGCATTTCACTTTTAAAGTTTATGTAAAAGCAATGAAAATATGTGCTTTATAGGCTGAATAAAGGAAAAGTGTTTCGAAATAGTGAAATACAATTTTTTTAGCTTGAACAAAAAATTAAAGCGGTAAATTTTTTGCTAATTGCTAAAAAATTGCACAAAGCGTAAAAAAGTATTTGAGTGAAATAACTTTTTTAATTTTTATTTCAAATCTAAAGAATTGCTCATCAAAATTTAAAAAATTAAGTTGAATGTTTAATTAACAAAAAAAGCGAAAAAGTATTTGTCTCAAGCTTTTCAAAACAAAAAGTTCTTAATATTTTGAAGCTTTCAAACCAAATAAAACATCACTCACTCGTAGCTTAATCAAAAATGCTTTCTTATTTTAGAGCTGAATTTATTAACTTCGTTTAAGATTCTAGGAGTAGACAACATAAATTTGAGAGTATCCTCTTCGTGTCAGCCTTGGGATCAAGGAAACTCTTTACTTGTTTAAATACAGCGAGCGAAATAAAACAATTACGAAAATGAACTGATTTAACATGGCTAAAATTGAAACCTCAAAATTTTCATCGAACGCTGCTTTCTTTGATCTTAACAGTTAAAAGAGGTTAAATTTATGCTTTTGAATGAGTTTTATCAAATCGGTTCAGTGGTAACTAAGTTATAAGCCTTTGATGTGAAAATTTTTGAAATTTCAAAGTTCAAAAGCTTGACCCCTTGGTAATTATGCGGTTTTTTGCCACAATGCTCAAAATGAGTGAGATGTCGAAAATAAAACAAATTCGGTAAAAATCGATCGTTAAATACGCGTGAAATCACAAAATCAAATTTTGAAAACTAGAAAATTCAATATGGCGAAAATTGAACTCACTAAAATCGAATTTAACTTCATAGTTACGCTAAAGCTCCTCTAGCTTCTTGCTAATTCAAAATTATAATTTTAAATCAGAGTTCACAAATTAAGACAAACTTAGCGCATAAAAAATCGTTTTTTGCACTTGAAAAACTCAAATTTTCGTGCTCAAGGTTGCTGTAAAGACGCAACATATGAACATAGAGATTCATAAGAGGAAAGTGAGGCTTTTAAGGTGCAACGTAAATTTTCACCAAGTTATCGAAGTCAGCTTTTTTAGCTTATCCATTATTTCGTGAACTTTTTTTAAGCATTGAGAAGGTCTTTTACTTACTGGTCAACGAATTAATCATTAAAAAAAAACCAAAAGCAAAGAAATCTCAAGGGAAATGAAAAAATTTTTTTACCAAAAGTTTTTTTTGCACAATTTTACAGATATTTGCGGTAGGAAATATAGAATTTAAAATGTTTTTTTTTTGTAAAAATTCACAAGAAAATGGTACCTGAGAGTACTCGGCTCGAGTATTTAACTGAAATAAAATAAGTCATACGTTTAATATTGGTATAAACCAGTTTTGAATGGAGAAAGATAAAAATTCTTTTAGCAGTCACTGTACTAGTAGAAAAAAAAAAATTCGTCGTCATATAAAAGAGTAAACAACTTGACGATAATACACTGTTTTATGCATATCGATTTACTTTCTCCTCAATTCGTAATTAGCTGTAGTAAGTCGATGTTTATTTGTTTCCAGGTTTTAGACAGTTTTTTAATTTTTACTTAATATTCAAATAAAAAAACATTTGTTGATATTTCTATCTCAGAATAAATACAAATTGACTCATAACTTATGCGTATGATTGATCAGAATTGACGAAATAAATCCAGAGTTGCTATTTTTATGGCATAACTATGATATTATCAGAATATGGGTAATTCACATTTGTTTTTATATTTGATAAAATCTAATATTTGAATAAATTTATTATTTTTGTTCTTATCAGTGAATTGTCATTTTTTTCTAAGACGATCTATGCAAATAAGAGAAATTTAGAAATTGATTAAGAATTCAGTAAGAAAATAAAAAGAAATTCGAACTGAATTTTAATTATTGTGAGCAATATTTCGAAAATTTCATATAAACTACTCATTTGCACAAAAGCCATTTTAGCAGTAACATGTATTTGTTGTTTGCTGCACAAAAATAAAGTTTTTTGGCCAAAACGTGAAGTTTTTGCTCCTCTCAGAGTGAAGTAAAAGGTGTTTAACTACTTCCTTTTTTAAGAAGGAAATTGTTTTCGAATTTTATTGAAATTATGATTCGTAAAAATATGATTTCAAGTGTTTGCTAAAAATTAAAATGAGAATAATTTAAATGAGTGATTTTCAGTGGTAAAAAAAGCGAACTTTAGTTTCTCAATAATAATGCAATTATTGGACTCACATTTCAATTTGCAAATAGATTCTCATTGTGTGAATTGAATGTGTAGTACATTTTGCTCTCAACGATGACAAGGAAAAAAGCATATTTTGCGCTTAAATTGAAGCTAATCGTTCACTATTCACTTTGCGAGCAAAAAAGTTCATGAATCTCTCTTTTGTGGACTATTGATTAGACAGAAAATAAGTGCACACGAAATTATCCTCGAATCAACACGAATTCTTTTTTGTTAATTACCTAATGACCAAAACAAAAGGAGAATTAAATAGCATAAGTTAATTAAACTGCAAGAACAGTAAAAGCGAATCATTTTTACACGACAATCGCTTTTTTTGCCGTTGTTAATTCAAAAGTAATTTATGGTCTGATAATTAACTCGTTGATTTACCTTAGGACTAATTTCAAATCGAATGTAATTGGAACCGAAAATTTGATGCTTTTTTCGCGAACAATACAAAATGTACGATGCATAGTTCACGTTTCGACAGCTTACAGCAACTGTCAATTGAAAGTTGTACCAGAAACAATCGAGCCTTTGGTCGAAGACGCGAGTGTTTTAATAGAAAAGTTCAAGTAAACAATTAGAGATCACAAAAGATTTTTTCTTATCTCTAACATCGTTCTTTGCAGAGGCTTAAGTGGCGAAGCACTTGAAAGTGAAGCGCTAAAATATTTCGACGGACGTCCAAATAATTACACTTTTACCAAAGCTCTAGCAGAACATGTCATCGCAAAGTACCACGGAGACATCCCAGCTGTCATCGCTCGACCAGCAATCGTTGCTCCTGCGAATGCAGAACCAATCGCCGGCTTTGCCTGCAATTTTGATGGTCCACTTGGATTATCAGTCGTGCTTGGTCTCGGTATACTTCAAATTGTCGATTGGAATTTTTCGTACCACATCGAGTATACTCCTGTGGACACACTTACGAACGCATTATTCGCTTTGGCACAAAAAGTGTCGGAAGCGAAGTACGTTTCTCGTGTTAAACAATGTGACTGCAACACTTTTTTCTTTCTTTTTTTTAAGACCAAAAAGCGTCAGAGTTTGTAATGTGGTTATTTCTCCTCTGAATTCAATACCCGATAATCACAAGTTGATTGTTAAAGGCTTGAAAATGTATATGGAAACACCGTCGCTTTATCTGTTAAGGCCACCATTCACTCCCGCTCGCGTCAATCGCATTCACCCGATCGAATATAAAGTGAAACGCTTCTTCTACCACACCGTTTTCGCTATTTTAATCGATTTCTTTTTAACATTACTCGGACAAAAGCGTATGTAAGTATGATCAGAATTTTATGCACGAAAAAAATCAAACTAAATGTTGCTCATCACTTTGATTACGCTCGCGAAGTCTCTATAAAGCGGTTCGCAAGATGCACGTTTCAATGGATGTGTTGAAGTATTTCGCTGATAATGAATGGGAATTTAAATGCGACAATTTTGAAGAATTGATCGATTCTCTAAACGAATGCGATAGCAAACTGTTCGATATCGACGTAAGAAAAATGGACATCACTGAGCATCTTGAAAATGGCATCAAATTCGGACGGCGTCACCTTTTGAAGGAAAGCGATAAAACAATTCCCCTCGCGAGAATGAAATTCAAAGTGTGAGTGCGTTTCGTTTAATTTTTAAAAACTTTCATTCGCCGAAATCGTTTTCTAGGCTTCAATTTTTCAATATTTTATGGCAACTATTTCTCGGGTATATGGCGCTGAAATTCATTCTCTTAATTGCGCTTTTCATCCTTCCGAATTCAACAATCGAAGCAATCTCCGCATTTTACGAATCGATCGTCTTATCGCTTAAGAATTCACTGTTTCAACAAAACGTTGAAGCACTAGCTAATATTTAAATATTTTGATTTGAATTTAAAAGTTGAGTCGTTGCGATTTCTCGCTGAATGCAAATGTTTGAACAAAGCTACCAAATGACGACAATAATCATGCCTTTTAGCCAAAAACCGTAAAATATTTTCACAAAAGTGTTTTATGCTTTCGAACATTTTTCTTTATTTTTCAAAACTATTTTCACTTCGAAAAGCTTGCGAATAAAAATATTTTTTGACAATCGCTTTTCAAAAATTCGCCGATTTTGTAATTAAACACATCGCTTAATAGTTTTAAATTCTGTCAGTGACACATTTCACTGCGCGACTTCATTTACTGTGAAAATTTAGAACTCGAACCAACCAAAGAGTTAGTTTCGCTGTAACACGTCGCTAAATGTAAAGTGACAGCGAAATGTTCTAAATTTTTCTGAATGCTTAACACTTCGCTCTCGAGCATTACTCTTATTCGATAAATTTGATCGTTTTCTCAAAACTCTCGCTTTGACTCGAGAGAAACTTTTCTGAATCGAGCAAAAAAAGCAATCACAAGTTTCGCGCTTGAAAATGAATCAAAACAAGAATCAACTTTAAGCGCTCTAATCCTCATTTCTGAAAATTTGTTGACTCAAATAGGCTTAATTCGGTGAAAAAGCTCAGTTCAGATACATTGAGTGGCAAAATAAGTTTGAGAGAAGCAAATAATTGATATAAACACAGCGAAAAACATTCGCTTTCAACGGAAGCCGCTGAAGCTTTTCGGCAACGAATGCATCGAAATGGTCACTTAATTCGTTTATAATTAGCTAATTAGAAATTGCTTTGAATATTTAAAAAAAGAAATTTTCGTCGTCATCATCTCGATTACCAAATGTAAATTTTTAAACAGACGCAGTGAAAATGCAGTCGACGAATAAACAAGCAAAGATGATGAGCAAAAAGAAGTCGATTTCAAGCAAACAAGAAAACTTTAATCATGCGTTTGTTTGCCTGAGAGGCGAAAACCGTGCGTAAAGTTAATTAAAAGATGAATTACAAACGGGCGAACAAAGTGAATAAACAATATTAAAGCGTAAAACTCTCTGTGTGTAGGTTTGCGTCTAAATTTTAAACTCGATTCATTAAATAAAGGAAATTAACGTCAAAAAATTTTACTTTCACGCGATAGTCGAAATTTGCATATTCACTTTTTTCTTTTCTTTTTACTCGCTTTCAATTCATTACGTTCGCTTCGTGTCGTTCGTTCGTTTTGAAAAGCAAGCTTACAAACAAATATGCTTGTCTAATAACAACGCTTGATCATCGGATTAACCTTAATCCTCCTTATTTAGACATTCATAGCTAATAATAAACAATCGTACGCTGTCAAAAGCGAGTTAATTCGGTGTACTTTCGTTACTAGCGCGAAATTAAGTGCAATGCAATGTCATTAAGACTATTTAGGCTTTATTAAGCGAAAAATGAAGGAAATTATTCGTTGGTTCGCAACTGTGATGAATTCATAATGAAGCTAGCGTTCACTGCTCCATATTACAAGCATTTCGCTTTTGTACTTAGATTATACGCATTCGATTTTTTTTGCTCTTTGTTGTTTTGTTAAAATCCATTGATCGCGCAATCGAGCGTAGGTGCGAACGAAAGCTTCACTAGAACTTGTGTTTTTGCTTCGAATGACTCAAGAATGATGGGCGATACAACGTTCATTTGAGAGAGTTTTTCAACCTGAATTTTTAGACAATTTTCGGCGATAGAAGAAGTTAGGTTCAAAAAAGGTTTCGTTTATCGCTTTTCATTGACACAATTTTGACAGACAAAGAAGCAGAAAAAGAAAGTTATGAGAGAAAAACATGATAAAGAATGGGAGCGTTTTAATTTGTAGTGTTTGCGCGCGACAAATAACGTGGATTCAGTGATGAATGAGATTATTTTCTCTCTTTTTCGAGCGCGTAAAAGTGACATGTTTTTCACTGTTTCTACCGCAGCGAAGACCAGCGAATTTGTTCTCGGATTACACTTTGAGGCTGCAATTAAATCGAAGAGCACAACACTTTATTAACAGAGGATTTCGTACAGTGTGTTATACAATAGAAAATACGCTCACAGGCAAGATGCGAATGCAGACATAGAGCAAAGAGGAAATTGTAGATAAGTTTTTATAATACATCAGACGCGCAATTTACACGAACTCTTCCAGTGATCGCGATCGACTGAGCGTACATTTCGTGCTGCCATTCGATTCTTGCTTCACTAGGGTTAATTTTCGATTCAATCTTCTCTTCGCCACACTTCGCGCTCTTCGTCGACGCTTGTCACTCGACGTTCGTCGTTTGAAATGAAGGTAAAGTAAAACGACGAAAAGAAGAATGTATAAAACGACCACTGCCTACGGTCAAAGTTTAGATTTATTAGTTTGTTGCTTTTTGTTCGCTGCTTTGATTTGATCAAAGCTTAATGTTTTAATTCACTGTACGCATCAAATGGAAAAACAAGAGCATCGCAATAATTTAATTTCTTTTATTTTTTCACGACTCAAACTTCGAATGTAGTGAATTCAATCAAGTCAAAATGAAATTCATTTTGTCGTTCATTTTGTTAGCTAGATAAAAGATGAACGATTTAATTAAGTGCAAACAAAACGTCGCCGATTCGATGAGAAGTCAAAATTGATCATTTCTATCTTCTCTAAATTATCCTCTTGAAGTGATTTATCTAAGATCACGTTTCAAAGCGAGAAAATGAATCAAATCATTTCTTGTTTTCCAATATAGAGCTCGAGTTTTTCGAATAAAAAAGCTTCCATTTTAAAAATAAATTTTTCGACAGTAATTGGATCAATTATATAAAATGCTGTCTCAAATGGAGTCGCAAAATACAATATTTGGAGCTTCATATTTTTCTATCATATTGCTGCACGATAAATGAAAAGAGTCGAAAAAAGCTTAAAAAGTATTTTCTACAAAATCGAGTGATTTTCACTTAAAAATGCTTAAAAGTATAATTTATTAGCATAAATATTTAAGGTGTATTGAACAGAAAATTTAATGCACAAATTTGCCATAAATAATTTTCTATAATATTCAAATGCTTTCATTTTTTCTTTTTTCATTGATTTGATTCTACAATTAATGTAGAATAAAAATGTTTTCGAAAAAAAACTTTTTGTTTGGTTAGTAATTCTCCCGACCAGCAGTTTAACTATCGATATCGCTAGAATTGTGTTTATTACTTCGATAAGTTTCTCTTTAAGTTCATTTGATTTCATATATTTGAAAGCATTAACATACAGTTTCGGAAAGAATGTTTGTCCAGGATCGATCATTTAATATCTTATCATTCTGAAAAGCATCGCTTTTGAGCAGAGTTCGCGACAAAATTAAAAGCGTTTAAAAGTAAAATCAAGCACAGTTATCAATTTTGTTTAAACAAACAGCTTTCATTATATTTGAGTGAAGATGAATAGCAAAATGTGTGTTTAAGTGAGTGAAGAACAGTTTTTCAATTTTTTCATGTGACGATTTTATTACAGTCAAATAAATTGCTTTTGTGTTGGCTATAACAAAAGAATTTAGAAAGAGTTCTTAAATAAATTTTAAAATGCCGGAAGTAAAAAGGAACACTTCAAAATTATTTTAATTTTGATTCTTTGGAAATGTAGTGAGCAACAGATTCATTATTGCTCAGAAAATGTAGTGCCGCCATGCTTATTGTTTCATCGCCATTCGAACGGTGGTCAGCGAATTGAACACATTTTTTCGTGCTTTCTTATCACATTTAAAAGCGATTGCAAACAGTGAAATGAAACAAAATTGAAACAGTTTCGACGCAAAGTGAAATGTTCATTTATTTATAAAAAAAAA